>JANFOE010001314.1:182500-421491 GCA_025667525.1 Glebionis coronaria
AAATTGGCTCAAACTGGTTGAACCAAATTTTTCTGGCCAAATAAATCGTAACACAGACCCTAGATTATTTTTTCAAAAATCTAAGATATTATTCTAACTAACTGTATCACTAACATCCAAATATATGTTCTGAGATGGAAAAAAAGTATTCTTCATGTCACCCAAAGCTACCCAACTCAATTTTCATCACATAATATTTTTATCCAAGTTAAATGAATGTAATCTGTCACCACTCCGTGGATGTATACAAAAAAAAGATGACAATCTCTTGACGTTTACAAAAATTCACAACATGTATTGTAATATTACATGTGTACTCATTGCTCTTAGTATATCTTTTCAACATTATTCGACTCAGACTTAGAAGCAAATTGAGGTAGGTGTGTTTTCCCTTGAAGATGACATCAAATACAGATGAATCTTTGGCAGATCTTTGAACTTGATTTGTTGCAAGAAACCATATGAATGCCACACACCTATAATATCATCTACACACTTGAGTGGTGTAATAAGTATGATGTCCTTAAAAATATGAAGATATCACATTTTAATGATTGAAAGTGCATAGAAAAATTTAGAAAATTGCAGGTCATATGAGATGACTTAAATAGGTCAACACCAACATCTTTTCTTTAGAATTACTACGTAATATGTTTAGGCATCTTGAATTTTGCTTAGAATATTAGATATTTATATCTTCATATTAGATATACACAACCTGTTAGTCCTAACCCTATAAGAACACATAATTTCTTATAGGGAAGGGTTGTGGGTCAGGGTTCATATTTTTTATAAGCCCGATAGACCTGAACCATAACACTCCTAAACCAACCCGGTAACCGATTGATACCTTTAATATACGGTCACCCTCCTGTTCTCACAGCCACTCAAACAAAAACACACTCTAACCCTCACCTAATCTGTTCCAGCACTACTTTATTACAACCCACTGCCACTTTTGCCCCAACTAATAATTAGCATATCATACATCAGTAACTATATTGAAATGACAGGTATGTCCATTCTGTAATTTCAGTAAGTTAATTGTTGAAAACTACTTTTGTGATCGAAGAAAACATAACACATGATGCACAACATGATTACAGAAAATTGAATTGGCTTTGTTATAAACTCTGCTATTATTAGCACTTTTTTCAACTCGGTCTAAGTTAGCGTCCTAAAGAGCTGTTTGGGTTAAATAAGTTACTAAACACTTCATATAAGCTCAGCCAAACAGCCCCTAATTAATATGGAAATGTCACATAAATCACAATAAAGATCTGGAAATATGGTAGGGGTTGAAATCCAAAAAATTCTTGCCCAGACTCTGAAAACCCCTAGTTATCCCGCCCAGAATACAATGTCAATTCCTACATACAAAATAAACATGACATGTGTTTAGCTTCCTTAACCTGATACAATCGTACAATGTGTTTAATTATATAGCTCTCTGGTCAACAGATTATGTATCGCTTTCAACCCCCGAATGACTTGAAACTAAGCCGCATAATAAGCACTGGTCTCCTAGTTTGATGTACTTCACAGTTTTTTTTATTGAGAAACAAAACATAAAACATGACCTGAAATGTTTAAACTACAGTGACTATAACAATTGTTAATCAAAGTTTATGAAAGACAACTGGTCGAATAATAAGAAAAACAATAGTCAAGTATAAAAGCAAACTTTGAAAGTATAATATGAAACAAATGCACTGTATAAGGAAATAAATCTTATTCACCTTAGGCTTTAACGCTTTTCTATCCCATACATACAATACCTTTTTCACGAGTCAATGAGGGATCATAATGGCTTTGTTGCATAAGGCAAAACTCAACATGTGGCCGTGTTGTAGCATTGACATCAGATGATGCCAAGCCACTATCTAAAACATCACTATAACCATTAATACGATAGCTTGTAGCCTTTCATATTCGTCAATATAGTATTCATTCAAAAAGGTTTCGAATATGCGACAACTACTATGACAATTAATCTAATATACTCCCTATAAGTCAACAATATGTCCATAAGCACTACAAATATCAAGGGATGGAAATAGTATACGATGTTGAGTCTACCACATGTAAAAGATATCTATGGAACCGATTTATTCATAAGTGAAAATAACGACTCACATACCTGCTTTTGTAAAGCTAATCTCTTTATAGACTGTACCTCCAGGAACATCCACACCAAACCTTCAATTATATTATGGAAAATAAGCCAAAGTTCAACTAATTCATTTGGGATTAATTCAACTACCATTAAAATTTGTGCAGTAAATGCTAATAGTTTAACAAAAGATCTAGATTGCAATTTTAAAAATCTTTCTCACAATTGCATCTTCTTGTAAGTACTTCCAATATTTCTAGCATTATCAATCAAAACATGAGAATTACATAAGTGAGCATCATCAGACGCTCGATCTTGGAACCCTCCAAGCGACAGCCACATGTTCGACTCCCTGTATTTCATCACTGTGAAAACCTAATCTTCTAATTCCAAAGAATTTTTATGGGCAAATCTTAAACATGGAAAACAGAGTTGGCGAGACGGGCGGGTTGAGTGACGGGTCAAATGGGGGGGGGGGGGGGGGGGGGGGGGGGGGGGCAGTGGGACACATTTGTTTCAGATCAACGCAACCCGAACGTCCTGACCATTACCAAACCCCATCCCACTTTGCTACTTTTAGCATTTAGCCAATAAATTTGGAACAACAAGTGTATAAATGCCTCATATCCGATATGCAGGTTTTGTTAGTTCTAGATGCATTTACAAAAGTAACCGGCGACGCGCACTCAGAGGTTCTACTTCGTGCACGTGCCATAGAGACACAATGTTATGTATGATGCCTTACCCAGTTACTCATATCTCCTATCAATTGCATACTTTCATCTTCTTTTGCAGTATTTAGGTGTCAATCTTCTTTTTGCTAATGTGAAAAGTAAAAACACCTATAATGTTAAGCTACCTGACAACAAACACATTTTTAGACGCTAGTCTTCTTAGAGAGCTGGCAATTAATATAGTGTCTCTGCCACATGCAACCCCCACAGTGGTCCTTCCATAAGAATGACACAAAAAAGAAAGTTTAATGAAAAGAATGTTGTAGATGCTATATTATTCAACTTATAAATATAAAACATTCAACCTATCCATATGTTAATAAACTTAACGATGCCCTCGATATGTGCAGGTTATCCCCAATTAAGCTGATTTAATTAAACAACTTCAGGTTTTAAGCCTATCCCTAGAATATGTTGCATTGTCCGTTATTAAGCAACATGAGCATGTCCATGGTTTCCTTCACTGAATCTTTGTATATCTTATAAGTTGTTTTGAATTTCGGAGTGCGTAAAAACGTTTTCTAGTGTTTGATCAATAGATTTCTACTCACCAAGTACATGTTTTCAGTTGTTGTCTTCTTTCAAAAAGGAGTAGTAACATCAGCCCGCTACTTGGCATGAGTTCTTAAATACAATTCCAGCTCAGAACATAGATGCCTGTTGTTAACAAATGCGTGCAAAAAATTGACAATACTCTATAAGGTAGACCTGTATTAGAACTTAGAAATAAACAGTGTACACTATGAAGTAGCATATTTGAAAAGCTAAGACCTGATAATCATATGGTAAACTGAAAGCGCTAAATACTTTTACAGCATTATGGCTCAACAAATCTTTGAAGTTGTGGCTTTAGAGAACATACCAAATTTCTCAAATCTTTGAAAATGCTAAATACCTTTATAGCATTATGGCTTAATAGTATTTAGGCATACTTGTTTAAATTTCAAAAACTCATATATGTGTGCATTAACAATTAACTACAATCACCTGCTAACTTGAATGCATATTAATTTGAATTTTCAAAGGGGTGAATATGTAATCACCTGATAAGCTAATTCTTTGGTGTGGCAAAGCATAAGGGTGAAATTATACACTATTAAGGAATGACTTTCTATATCAAAGCATAAGGGTGAAATTATACACTAACCTGGAAATAGTTGAAGCAATTTTTTCTTATATCATCCTCGGGAGCCTATTATCAAATTAAAAAAAAGGCATCAACAATAACTTCACATAAAGCTAGCAAGCAACTCGAAGCCTATGTCTCTTTATGATAACAAAGTAAACTGAAAATATAGCTAATACCTCTCGATCCTAGATAGAAATCAGTGACCGTATGTTTGCATTTAAGAATCTGCAAAGTAGAAATGTGAAAAAATAAATAGCAATCAACAAAGCATAGGAGTACATAAAAAGATTTTATTACACAACATATAAATAGGTGATAATTATTACCCAGTTCTCTTCTTAGAGAAAAAGTGCCTTTTTCGTTGCAAGATACGCCGACACCAGATGTGTTTAACTTACGCCCATACATATCAAAGAAAGTTACCTATTTCCAATATAAACAGATCAAAAGCAAAAATAAGAGTATGAAGAACACTTTAATATGCATAAATTTGACTATTTGAGTGGACCATTTTCGGGTTTTGTTATCGGTGTCACCCGTAAAGGTTGCTAGTACCATCTTGGTTTCCTTGCCGCCATCAAAAGGAATAATCTCGCTTATACCATCATTGTGTGAATATATGCTCACCTTGCCATGTAAACAAGAAGCTTCCGGTGCATTAACTGAGGTTCACAGACAAACAATCAAAGGCGTACAAATCAACATATGGTGACACCGAATCCTGCTTTAACCACTAACCTTTCGTAACTGCAATATAAACATATTGCAGATGGTATATGCCCAAGAGTACTTGTAATATTACTCACTGAATTTTCAGCACTTGTGATGCTCAATGTCGAACCTGCAATCAAGATCTTTGGATCTTCTAACCGAACCCACCCTGGCAACTGAAATGGTACCTTATATAAGAGAGGACCTGCACATACAGATCTAAGTTATCGTGATATAAATCTAAATAAATGATGTAGGCGATTTTCTTCTATTTTCTTTGTAGATAACTTCTTACTGCTGGTCATTCATATCTGCTAGAGATAGAACATAACCTAATAAAAGAAACATTGACTGATACTTCACAACACGTACAACCGTTCAAAAAAACTTCACAAAGCCTACAATCCAAACTTAGGTTTGTTACTTTCCAAGGAAAGAAGAATAGTTTGCCTTCCTCCATATTTTCATGAAAAAAAACACATTAGGAATTTGGTAACATGCTAAATATGTGAGCTTATTGGGTTTTCTATTTTTAAAGGCCATAAGCCGCAAAATAATCCAAATATCAATTTCAGCTTGCAGATTTTTCTGTTTACCTTTGGTATAGTACTCTAGAAGATTTTGAGTCACCTGTGCTTCCTTCCAGCTTATTCGGAACTGTTCAAGAAACAATCGCTCCTTATTGGTAAAAAAAAACTTAAAACATTACTTTTTGACCAATGAGATAGTAGTCGCATATTAGCCAAATTTAGTAATATATTACCTTTCATGCCAAATTTCACTTCGAAAATAGAGATCAACTTTATATAAATTCATTTATCATATTTGACATACCACAAAATTGTTATCCATTTAAACCAGACCCGAACCAAAACCACCTATTTAGACAAAAAACACTTTATCCAACTTTCTGACCCACCCTTGTTGCCACCCAAACAATTCAGAGTCACCTGTGGCAACCCTAGGGAGTAACTAACTACATATATCACATTACTTGTAATGACGTAATCAGGATACACAATATGTCGCGTCTTGATTTTCTTTGTCGAGTCGTTGACATTCAAAATCTCCAAGTAAGTTAGAAGCAAGAAACTAATACAAAATTTACACACAAAACAACATAAAATGTAGATTTGAGTTAATCAGCTACTCCGTATAACATTACTTTTTTTCTTGATCATCTTTTCAAACAGTATTAGTCTCATTTTTATTCCACTAAACATATGATTACTAAAATTGGAATTAATACATAGCCTAAGTGTTTATAGACAAAAAGACAAATCACCTGTGGCAACCACGTTGGGAAAGCTGAATTACGAAAAAGAAAAGAAGTAAAATCACGCCATGTGTCTTCCCTAGGAGTTCCCATGATTCAATATAAAAGCAAACGATGTATAGATTACTTCTTTTTACTTCATATGTATTCAGAAGTGAGGGAGTTAGTGAATGTGTGGGTGGGTAGGGGACGTTACTGTCTGATTGTTTGATTTAAAAAAAACCTTATAACCAATAACTTATATAAGCAATCCCAAATAGTCCTATAAGAGGTTTCATGAAATGTTTCTGTTTAAAGCCAAGGAGTGCTTAAAGTTCTATTTCCATATCTTAAGCCATGTTTATTCATATAAAAAAAGAACAAAAAAGAGTCATGTTACGTGTAATTACCATACAGCATCCATGATTTCACCTTTATTGTACACAAGTTTTTAGCTAATATATAATAAAACCAACAAATCAGTAAACATTTTTAAGCTTTTTTCTTTACAAATATTTTTATTCTTATGTCTGTTACATAATTAGATGCACCATAAAATAATCTACAGCCAGGACATATATATTTACTCAATTACAAAACAAAAAAGTAACCCGCCCTGCACTTACAGTAGCTTCCCCTTGAGCCAGAAGATGGTATTCTTCATCCTCCACTTCTACTTCTTCTTCCTTGACTTCTTCTAAATCGTCCTTATTTCATTGTTGAGTATCAAATACCTTCACTTCTTAGTTTCAAGGGATTTAGCACTGATTGGTTGATGTGGGGTACTCGGGTTTACATACTCTGCATCTGAAACATAATTGTGCACAAAGACTCATCTCGCCACCTCTAAACATGGGTGGGTGGGTGGGGGGGGGGGGGGGGGGGGGGGGGGGGGGGGTTACACAAATAAACTATTAAACTATGAAGTGCACAAAGACAACTCACCTCCACAACACTGGTCCATTATCTTCCAAGTCCCCCTCATCATCTAAATTCATTTTAGTAGCACAAACCTGCATATCAAACGTGATACTGAAATCAAATAACAACCAAGATCATAAATCGCTTGAAGTGTTTAGACGATTACTAATCCCCTTACTGTTTAGGTTAGTTGTTGACTTTAGAATGCAGCAACGTCCTATGATTCCAAAGAGATGAACGGTCAAGATTATAAATGGATAATTGTAGGTCAGTATTAATTAGGGTTTAAAAGTAATACAATTGAAAGTGGAATAATTATACCTGTATATAATACGATTAAAGATCAATCGAATATGATTAGGGTTTAAAAAATGGATTAAAGATCATATACGATTAAAGATCAAGTGAAACTGGAAAAATGGATTAGGGTTTCGAAGATCAAAAACGATTACCTGTATATAATACGATTAAAGATCAATCGAATACAATTAGGGTTTAAAAATAGATTAAAGATCAATTGAAACTAGAAACATGGATTAGGGTTTCACAGATCAAATATGATAAAAGATCAATCGAATGTTTATATTAACAAAGATTAAAGATCGAATAATTTTAGCGTGTTTTTTTTATTTAGATTTATATCCCGTTGATAAGAGACTAATAGATGACGTGTGTGTTTTTTATCCCGTCTGTGTGTGTGTGTGGAAAATAGGGAAAAAAATAAAATTATGTACCATTATTTATAGTCGCGGTTTGAAAACGCGATTTTATTAAAACTGCGTTTTTAAAAATGGAGGCCGCCCAAGAATGACGTGAATAAGGCAAGTAATGAGATTTTTTAGGCAATTATCAAATCCTATTGGTTAAAAGATGTGACTAGGATATGACTGGATTAAAAATTATGGTTTCAAGTCATATATATATATATATATATATATATATATATATATATATATATATATATATATATATATATATATATATATATATATATATATATATATATATATATATATATATATATATATATATATATATATATATATATATATATATATATATATATATATATATATATATATATATATATATATATATATATATATATATATATATATATATATATATAAGAATCCAATGAGAAGAAACTTAAAATAAAAAGTGGTGAGAAGAGACTAAAACCACACATTTGAGATGCAATAACTTGCATTAGATGCATTTCTACTCATGTAGATGCACCATCTTGAGTTTCGAAAGTTAATTTGATATATAGATGATACAAATTGATTTTCATGATTTGAGCACGTGTAGAGGAACAAAAATATAGATAAATCATGAAATGCATCTGATATACATATATGCATCTAATTAAAAGATATAAAACATGTTATGATGCATTATAATGCATCTAAGATTATAAATATTCATCTAATTTAAGTGCATGCATCTCGAATATGCGGTTATAGTTTCTTCTTATCCTTCTTATTTTAAGCCTTCTTCTCATTTGATCCTAACTCTCTCTCTCTCTCTCTCTCTCTCTCTATATATATATATATATATATATATATATATATATATATATATATATATATATATATATATATATATATATATATATATATATATATATATATATATATATATATATATATATATATATATATATATATATATATATATATATATATATATATATATATATATATATATATATATATATATATATATATATATATATATATATATACACTAGTGGCAAAACCCGTCCGTACTTCTAATTATTGTTTAACTTATTTTTATCTGATAAAGTGTTTGTTTGTAATGTCCAATTGACGGGTATAAATTGTTTACGTTTTTTGTTTAGCAAAACATCGATGTTTAAAACCATATATTTCACTGAGACTTTTTAACATATGCAATATTTGTCAAATTGTTTGTGTGTTAAGATTATTATATGTATTTTATGGCTTTTGAAGTAAGACCATAGAATTTGTATTAACTGTTTTGAAAATTATACACGAGAAAACAATAAAAGACTTATACATTAAGTAGTCTAAAAATTAAAAGTTATTATTTTTTGAACTTTGTTTTATTTTTTATTTTTTAAAAGGTTTTTTTAGAAAAAAACTACATAAGAATTTTAGATATTTGAAACTGTATATTGATGAAAAATAGTAAATTTAGTGGTAATGTAATGTACTTTTAAAAATAGTATATTTAATGGTAGCTTTAAGAAGTAGTATATTTTGTGGTCTGAACTTCCGTGAAGAAATAGAACATTATAGGGACACTAAAAAATAGTTTAATCCGATACTTTTATTATATATTCTAAAGCTTAACAAAAAATCATACCAGGGAGCAACTGTAGAGAAGTCTTAAAGCAACTGCATGAACAGATGTTGAATATCAAGTTTCGGACAAAAACGTTTTAGATACCAATTCAAGAAACAATGGTCAGTTTTAAAATGAAATAGTTACTTGCTTAATAGATATCAATAAAAGATAACTTTCAAATATCAATATTATTACAGAAAATAAGAAATCAGGAGCTTAAAGAAGAATGACTCAAAGTAAGTTTCTTGACGTCCTATGTAATGGGAAGCTCGACCATTGTTTAGAGAGGCGTGATCACTCTCTACGATGTACATACATATACATTTACATGACAAATATTAGCAACTAACGCTTCTTTTAAACTTATGTATAAGATGATATAGTAGATGACTAATATAAAGATAACTTATATCAACATAATAATATATCACAAAGGCAAACAAAATTTGATAATACACATGTAAATTAGGCTTGTAGGTAATATAGTTGTTGAAAATCAAGCCACCCAAAATGCTAATCAGGGGTGTTCCTAATTTGGGTTTGACCCACATAAATAAAAAATTAAACCGAACCGAACCCGATCTAGAACCGAACCAAAAATAAAATTCGGGTTTTGGGTCATAACCGAACCGAAGTACAAATATGGCTTTCGGGTTGGATATGAGTTTGGCAATCGGACCCGGGAACAAAACCGAAAATCAAAATTATGGAAATATATATATATTTTTTATTTTTATATATTTATATATATAAGATAGTTATTAAATTTTAATGCAATCCTAATATATATAAATTAGTTATTAAAATGTAATCTTAATAGAAAAAGATAATTTTTATATTTGAAATAAATTTTTGTCCAAAAATCTATATAATTATATATATTTTTAGAAAAATTCAAATAATTCGGGTCAACTTTAAAACCAAACCGAATACAAATTCGGTTTTCGGTTCGGTTCGGTTAAAATCTAGTTCGGTTCGGTTCGATTTTCAGGTTGATCCAGAAAAAAAATTAACCGAATAAACCGAACAACCTGAGAACCGAACCGAAGAACACCCCCTAATGCTATTACTGTGGTAAGGGTCAACTAAAAAAAGTAGACAGGGTAGATGTGGTCGAAACCCACTTGTAATACCTGAAATTACAGAAACAAACGTGAGATTCATCATTTGATATTGCTTCAAAACACTACACAAATATTAAGACAAATGATTGAGGTCAATTTGTTAATAAAGTTTAATAAACCAAAAATAATTTTCTAAAACGCTTTCACATTTTGAACGACTGAACACATTTCATTTTGGGCCACCCAACCCACATTTTGACAAGCTTCAAATAGAAAATATATAACTTAAAGTAGTTCATTTAAGATACGATACCTTGTGCAAGTAAAAAGAATTCCATTTAGCCCGATGAATCAAATTCCAAAGGCCTTAAACGTTACAGTCACAATAAGCTCTCTCTCTTCAACACGAATTGGTTCCTATCGTTTAGAAATACACATGATTCACATCTATTTCTTATATCCCAGTCATCCTTTTTTGCTAGAGCAGCTTTTGAATATGTAAGCAACAGACAATAACTTTGGTGGTTCTGTCAAAATTACATACAACCAACCAATACTTCCTTCAAAAAATTAATAAAACAAATGTTGATAATATTCCTTGTTAACATAATCTGATATATGATACAGTTGACACATCAAACTAAAGCGATATGTAACCCAAAAGGCTCAAATGATTCTTATATTTTTTAACAAAACTATTCCCATCTTCTTTTTACATTTCCTCTTTTACTAATAAGATAAAAGTGACGAAGATATCTTTTCATAGCGTGAACATATTTCCATATATAGTGTCTGATAACACACTTATGATATAGTAACTATCATTCGCTTGGTGTAGGAAATTATGGTTAAAAAATTAATTTGAGCTACTCATAGTGTGATAAATTATACTATCATGCATAGTTCAACCGTGGAAGCTTTAAAAGTGGTAAAACTTGGAAAACCAACAAACCTCAAAAATACAAATAACTCAAGGTTCTCAAGGGTCCAAATTTGATGATATGAGTTTATGACACCAAGTCACCGGTTTTGCTAAGTATTAGATTTCCAAAGCTTAATTTCGGTACATTAAGCTCGAGGTTGTTGACACATTACGATCATGAAACATTAATATGAAGTTACAAATTAGAATGTACCAATTAGTTACACATGTCTTATTGTTAAGCCCATTGATAAAATGAAAAATGGATATGTACTTTTCCTATCAATGCTCCAAATTCAAAACTCATACCTTCTCAAACGCAATGATCAAATTGTCCCTAGCAGTAGTAAAAGGAGTATCAACTGCTAAGCTTCAAAAATAAAGATAAACAGTCAATAGTACATCTCAAAAGTAGGAAGCCAGAATAGCAAGATAAAAATAAATAAATAAAAGATTAAGCCAAATATGTAGCCAAAACAAATTAAAAAGTAATTTCAAAATACGTAAAACATTACACAACTGATGAGGATTAGCACCTGAAGGCCAAACGGTAGCAGCTTCCCGCTGTAGCAAAACGATGTATACGATATGCGTTCTAACCATGCTCAATTCCAAAAAGTATTTTTGGTGCCAAATAATCTGGTGTACCAACAACTGAACGTTCCTTCCTAACTACACTTTAGTTATTCTCATGTGATGGGCATTTGAAACTATAACGTCATCTGGTTTAGGTATAGTTAAATCGCTGGTGTTGTTCATTAGTCCAATTTTAGACAACCCAAAATCTGTAAGCTAAAACAAAAGAAAATAATTATCAAGAAAAAGGTTGTAGTATGTAACATTTAGATTACAACATAAGTAGCTTAAGTTCTAGTTGTGCACTTGTTGAACAGAACATATACTAAAGGTTAAATGAATGGTTAAAATCCTTAAAAAAGAGTAACGAACATGTGCTTTAGGCATAGAATCAGATTTTCTAAAAACAAAAGAATATAATTTATTATGTCACTGGGTCTGTAGGATTGCTTGTTAAAAACGCTTATGATTGATTGAATACGCAGAAGCAAATAATCATCTTTGTGACAACCGTGGTTTTGAGGTTCGTCACTCGGTCTTATTTTTAGGTTATTTTATGTGTGACTATGTGTTTTGTGTGTTTACATGTTTATTTTGCGTGAACGAAGTTGGTGTGGACATCGTTTATGGGTATATGGTACTCATAAGTAAATCGAGGAACGGCTATTTCATGTTCATGAGGTCACAAATTGGTGACAATAAAATTAAATGGTGTTATTTTGGTGTTTACGTATACGTATAAGTATTATAGTAAATCGTATTTTTGTTAGGATTTGGGGTTTAGCATTTAGAGGTCTCGGGTAAGGTTTTTAGTCATGGGAGTATTTTTCGGGATGGTTTTAAGTCATTTAGGACTTAGTTTAAAAGTTTATTTCAAAATTCAAGAGTCTTTTTAAAACTGTATATTTTACGTTTTTTTAACGGTATATGCGTAAATTGACTAGTTTTACGGTTTTGAGGTTTTAGGAGCTGAAATAAATTAAGTTAACTTAAGGTATTATTAATAATATATTAATAAGTCTTAAAAAGAAATATATATATATATATATATATATATATATATATATATATATATATATATATATATATATATATATATATATATATATATATATATATATATATATATATATATATATATATATATATATATATATATATATATATATATATGAATCGGGTTTTAAACCGACTAGAAAAGAAAAAGAAAGGATAATGGGCCAAAAGACCCAACTTGAGCCCAATTTGGAAAAGCCTTTTTAATAAAACATATAAAGACCATGTTTATATCACAAAAATAAGTTTTTCATTAATTTTCTCCCCTTTTGGCAGAATTTTTACAAGCCCTAATTTAGGGATTCATCAAAAATAATTTTCTTAAAGATTTGAGGTAAAAATCTTGATTTAATTCTTATAGTTTTCTTGTTTTATAGCATTAAGGCTTCAAGTTTTATGTAATCAATTTATATGATGGATTAGAGTTCTTAATAGATCTGTAATTAGGGGTTTTATAACAATTAACATGATTAGGATAATGATTGGTGATTATTAGTGATGTTAATTAGGGTTTAATCATGTTTAAATTCGTTTTTAAAAACTGGGCAGATTTTTGAGTCAATTGTTTTGATCATATCTAGAGTTCTACAAACTCTTATTTTGTGATCCAAGCATCCACTGAATAGGTAATTGAAGTGGCTTTCAAATGCAAGAAACGAGAATTTAATTGGAGGTCGGGAGGTGGGTCAAAAACAGGTTACAACAGTCGGAGGTCAAAACAGTTTTGAAATCAGTCGGGTTTAATTTAACGTTTTAAGATGATTGGGGTACTTAGGAGTACACTTGAGCCCTCTAATGAGCATGGGTGTTGGTTTATATATTAAAAAAAAGACCTGAAGGGTGGATAAGCAATTGGGTTAGGGTAAGACCCCCTAATAATAACAAACTTTTTGTATGTTCAAAATCGGTAAAATGTGGATAGGCAGAAGTATATATATATATATATATATATATATATATATATATATATATATATATATATATATATATATATATATATATATATATATATATATATATATATATCGGGGCCTTAACAGTAGCTTTAAGGTTGTGGCAAAAGGGAGGAGTTAGATAACATATTTAAGGGCATATGGTTTCCTTTACAGAGATCATGGGTATGTTTAGGTGGGCGTTTTGTCTTATAGTTTGGAGACCTAAAAACCAGGACTGTTTTAGGTAAAATGTTAACGGGACGGGTTATGAAGTAAACTGAGTTAAGGGCTTTATAGAGGGGTGTAATGAGATTCTTAGAGCATATAAATGAGGTATATATGGGAGAAGGTTAGATGTCCATCATAGGTTGATGAGACATCTTATGTTTGGTTCATGTTTTGATTGTGTGCTTTTGTTTGTTAGCTTTTTGCTAGTGGGCGGACTTTTGGAGAAGCTCAATCAGGTGAGTTTCATAGTCTCATGTCTTTTAATGATTTTGACTTCCAGATGGGATGGAAGAGACACTCGTTATGGTTTTGTAAATTGTTGCTATGAATGTTTCATGATTGGTGATGGACTTGTGTATACTTATGTGATTAACTGTTAATTGATTCATGATTGTTTTGTGATTTGACTTGGTATCAAGGGGATGTTGACAAGGTGGGTCCTTGGGGAGGTACATAGATGTGTGAGCATCTATGGGACCAATGGATAATGACAAGGCGGGGCCTTGGGATTGGTACATAGGTGTATGGGCGCCTATGGTACCATGGTGTTTGGTAAGGCTGGGAGCCTTGGATTTTATTTGGAATGATTGATCTTGAATGTTAGTTGTTAATGCATATTTGTAGCACATTGTCTATATGTTTAGTGGTTTATGGTTGTTCACAGCTTATTTTAATCTGTTTTCGGTTGGAGTCTAAACCTATGACTCTCACCAACATTATGTTGATGTGTTTTAGTGTCTCTTTCAGGTGATAAAGTGGTTAAGCGTGAGAACATATGTGACTAGGATTGGAGTCGCGTAGGAATGCATTTAGAAGGAGATCCCTATTCCTTCTTAGTTTATTTTTCTGTTTGTTTCAATAAGTGATACTATGAACCTATATGTTGATTTGTTTGTGTTATTTGTTTGTCTTGGGTAAGAGGTAGGATTGTTACCTACTTACCTAGACTCCTGCATTGATGAGATATTGTCATGACATTTGTGTCACCTTTTATGACATTTTTAATTCATATAGTTCTCTCTATAGACACGCTGTTGTTGTGATGATATCCATACGTCACGCCCCATATTCCGCCATGGTAGGGTGTGATAGAATGGTATCAGAGACAGGTTATAGAGAATTAGGTTGCCTAGTCGCGTAGCCTAGTCTATAGTTTAAGGGTCCCTGCATATAGGCGTCATAGGAGTATGTGTGCATTTTATAATAATTGATGTGTTTAGATGTTATTTTGTGATGTTTGTTAAGTTATGAACTACTATGGTTCATACTTAGCCACATGTTATTTTATTTTCGGGTTGTGACTAGTGAAGGTTGAACCATAATCATCCACGCTAGTCATTGTTGTATTTTGCTTAAATTATACATTATAGTACATAATTTGGTACATGGTAGTTTCTGTCTTTTGTTGAGTTATTTTATGTACCTGAGGTATAGTATTTTTCTTTTGATGTTTAAGTCATGTCCCTAAGAATCATGTGGTGGTTCTAGTTATTAGGAGTAGGTGGATATGAAGGATTTTAAGCTGTTTCCACTCTTATGGGTGACATGACTTATAACTGATTATGTTTTCGTTTTGGATTTAGTCTATGTTGTTTTAGCTAAACTATATATTTATGTATTCCAATAGTTTGATTATATTTCTTTAATGGATGGAGTTTTAGACTTTATTGTTTATGTGGTTATGAGCTTATGTGAGTAGATGGATATATGTGTTATGTGTTGTATTAATTCTTATAAGTGTCATCATAGGAGGGAGTGCATTGGGGAAAGGGTAATTGTATAAGTATGATGGCCAACATAGTTATACAAGTACCATAACTCCAATGGATTCCTAAGTATGATTGCATGAAAGAGGGTTAATACATGCTTGTATAGTAGATGTTAGACGGATTTAAGTATATGTATCCCGATATGCCTATATATGTATGATCCCCTATAATTATCGATTGTATCCTTAGGAGGGTGGCTAGCTCGCTTCTTTTTAGATATTCAACCTCCGTTGCGGCGTATTCTTCGAGTTTCCTATTTCACGTGTCCGTTTTAAAATGGTGTCCTTAGTGTTAAGTATATTGAAATAAATTGAGATTTCGGGATAGTGAAATCTTTTGTGTTGAGTCTTACATTCCTTTTTGTCGGTATATATTGAATAGACTTGGAAATCTACTATAGGGTTGGATAGTTGGTTGTATACGGTAACATAATGGTAAGGTGTTGGAATCGTGTTTGAAACAAGATGTAACATAGAATTCTTAATCAACAATTATTTATATAATTCAGTTTAACCGATTTACGTCATTTATAATTATTTATACAAGGTTAAATTGAGTTCATGAAAATTTCACATACAATTATTTCTTCCATTTAAAAGGATTGCATTAATCACTAAGTTTATACTTTAGTTTTTAAAACAACTAGTATAAAATTGTTTTGGTCGTAACTTGTTCGTTTTTAAAAGCTTTTTGGGTGATTCAAAAGCCTAAAATTATGTACTCGGAACGTACTATTCAAATATTCAGAATGTATAGTCATGGGAGGTCAGTATCCTGGTCGAAATATTGTACAAGTGTTGGGTTAAAGGTTGAGTTTTGAATAGTAGTTTATTTTTATGATTTGGGATGCACAGGATACCTAGTCTTTGAGTTGAGTTTTGAGTTCGTCAAGAGGGTTTTTTGTAGATTGTTTGAGTCACATAGATGTGGGGAGGTAAAGAAAAAAAATAAAAAATATTCTTTTGGAAAAGTCGATCTTGTGCACGGTTTAAATAATACGTCGCGGGGTGTAAGATGTTTTGGTTGCCATTAAGTGTTTCCTGGATCATTTTTCTTTGTCATGAGTTATTTGAATTGGTACTTGTTTGAGTTTTCCTTTTGAGTTTTCGTGGTTTTGTTCTGTTTTAACTCGTGCACGTGAAATGTCGTTAGTTATCCGTGGGTTTGATTCGTCGATCGTATCTGGTGGATTCAGGATGTAGTTTTGGTTTCGTATTGTTTGGGAGCGTTGAGGTAGTCATATGGAAGACTTGTTCGCGCCTACACGATTAAGTAGGTGGCCATGAGAGAACGGTCAGAATGCCCTTAGTGGGGACGAAATAAGTTCGTAGACGAACTAATGTGGTCATGAGGTCTCTTAGGCGTGCCAAGGGAGATGAATAGATATATGTGTAAAGTATGGATATTGGCACAAATAACGTGCCATAGAGAGTGTTGGAAGGGGATATAATACCTCAAAGGTATTTATGATTGTTCGTAAGGCATGTAAGTTTTCCGAAAATTTCATGAGATTTAGTTAGGTTTACCTATTACTGTGAGGTAGAACCATGAATAGAGCAAGTAAGAGAAGTGAGAGGAGTTGCAGTTAGTGCCCTTCCAAGGCAATTGTTGATGGAATGATTTAAAAACAAGAGTTGTTAGAAATTGCAAGGAATGCAAGATAAAAGTTGAGTTGCTTAGTAGTAGATTGGATTTGGAAAGCGGTTGAGTGGTCTGATGAGAGGAAGTATTGGTCTTTTCAAATGCGTGTAGAATTTTGCAAGTAGAACGAGGTAGGAATTTATTCGTATTACCGCTAAGAGAGGGTGCAAGGAGGACGTAGTTGAAACTGCTAATGATGTTGTATGAACGCTTTGGGTTTACGGTTATGTATTTGGCTTCGCCAAAGCACCAGCGGTTTTCATGGAGTCAATGAACCGAGTGTGCATGAACGTATATAAACGAGTTGTCATCGGGAGCATCGACGACATCTTGATCTACTCAAATCTTAGAAGGAGAGTGAGGCGAATTATGAGTTGGTTTTGGAGTTGTTAGGAAAGGGAATTATACATGAGATTTTCAAGTGTGAGTTTTAGGATTAAGTTGGCCAGGACGAGTAGGGGGGTCAGAGATGATGGCATATCGTGGAACCAGCAAGGGGCGAAGTAAAGAAAGGATGAGGAAGCGTTTTGGAGGCTGAAGAGGTGGATTGGATAATGAGCCGATCTTGGAATTATCGGAAGGACTGGATGAATCCGCGAAGCATGACGATACGTGGAGCAAGGATTTGGAGGTGTACGAGAACGACAAAGAAAAGCGATTGATTATACGATGTAGGAACTGAAGATTTGGAAGAACTAGATAAGACTTAGTCAGTGGAGTTGGACTGTTATATCTGCCTAGAATGCTAGAGGCATTTGGGGTACTAGACGTAGAGAATGATCTATACGAATCATGAATGTCTCTAACACATATTAAATCATTTTGATTTAACATTTGGCAAAGGTGATTGGTGGAGTTAAGTGATAAAAGACAATTGAAAGGCTAAGTACCATCTGGGAAAGGCAAGCATGGTTGATGAGACATGGAATAAAAAGAATGAAGTGAAGCTGAGATGAACTTGAACTATATAGATGACGTATTAGGGTGGTTTGGATGCAGGATGTAGGTTGCACGAGTTGAGTTGTCTAAAGCAGAGAACGCGCCAACATTGTTGCGTGGCTTGGACAATCATATGGAGAAAAGGGACGTAGACTATACTTCCTACATAGATAGGAGTGGCTTAGAAAGGGCAATGTAAGGACGAATTTGGTGGAAGGGATACATAATGCGGTGGAGGAATATGTACGATGAGAGTTAGGTGATAGTCGATAGACGGACTAAGTCATCCCATATTTCAAGAGGAATGAGAAGTCACATAGTTGAGAAGTTGGAAGGATTGCGCACAAATGCGATGGAATAGGAGGTTTTGCGTAAAAGTTAACCTAATAGGTATGGAATGCCTTATGAAGGATTATGGAAAGGGAAGAAACGATGTGAAGCAAGCGTAGTATATCGTTGATAGACTAATGGTTGGTATGAGCATACTATAGAGGTAATTGAGAAAGACGCCTAGAGCATTGGCGTCAGATTTAGAGATAGTTGGAGAACGCATTATATTATGAAGAATTCTCCTACAAAGAGAGAGTCACCGGTGATAGGGGCATGTTCCCCATTGATGAGGATGTAGGGAATAAAGGAGGAAACGCCTAAATTATAGGCTGAAGACGGGATATAAGATGGTATGGAACTTAAGATTGTTGAAATACAAGCAAAAAGTAGTATGGAGGAAGAATGATGAGAGGGAGCAAGAGGTTGTAAAGATGGTGGGGTGATATTAAAGGGAAAACCGTTATAGCAAGAGGTTAGTAGTCATGAACAATGGAACGTTCACCTAGAGAAAAGGTGTAGCACCTGTTAGTATGAAGGATTGTTAGTTACTTGGTTCCGAGCATGGGAAAGCAAGGATGAGGTGGTGGTTATGACATGTTTCATGTGAATGTTATGGGAAGCTTTTGGTTATGCAATCCTGCATATACCATTGGATATGATAAAGGTTGGGAGAACTTCTGAATGATGGAAAATCCGTAGAGGATAGAAGCCGTTAGGTCTGGTGATAGGAATTGTAGTAGAAACTGTTGGAGTTAATTCATAGGAGATGAGGTGGATCACCGTTATAGTGGGATGAAGTTAGAAGCGGCCAACGTATTGGACCGGAGGTGGATCGGAAAACTATGGAGGTGGTGGCAGTGCTTAAGTAAAGGTTAAAAATGGCAAAGAACCGACAAGAGAGCTGTGCGAACGAGAGGCATAAGCCGTTGGGATTTAAGATTAGAGGTAAGGTTATGCTAGAGGTTTCACCATGGAAAGGAGTGATGTGGTTTGGAAAGAAAGGGAAGTTAGCACCTAGATTTGTGGGTCCATTTAAAATCCTTGAAAGGATTGGGCTAGTGGCGTATAGGTTGAGATTACCGGAGGAGTTGAGTAGTGTGCATGATGTATCTCATGAATCAAACTTGAGGAAATGCTTAGCAAGAACCGACTTGTAAGTACCGTTAGATGATATTAGTATCGATACGAGTCTTCGTTTCATCGAAGAGCCGGTAGAGATTTTGGGTCGTGAAGCTAAGACGTTGGAAAAAAGGGTAATATACCGTAGTTATGGTAAGATGGAATTTGGAACGTGGACTAGAGTTCACGTAGGAACGGGAAGGATTTATGAGGATCAAGTATCCTCAGCTATTTGATAATGACGATCCTAAGGAGTAAATCTCGGGACGAGATTTCTATTAGGAGGGAGTGATGTGACAACCGTGGTTTTGAGGTTCGTCACTCGGTCTTATTTTTAGGTTATTTTATGTGTGACTATGTGTTTTGTGTGTTTACATGTTTATTTTGCGTGAACGAAGTTGGTATGGACATCGTTTATGGGTATATGGTACTCATAAGTAAATCGAGGAACGGTTATTTCATGTTCATGAGGTCACAAATTGGTGACTATGAAATAAAATGGTGTTATTTTGGTGTTTACGTATACGTATAGGTATAAGTATTATAGTAAATCGTATTTTTTTTAGGATTTGGGGTTTAGCATTTAGAGGTCTCGGGTAAGGTGTTTAGTCATGGGAGTATTTTTCGGGATGGTTTTAATTCATTTAGGACTTAGTTTAAAAGTTTATTTCAAAATTAAAGAGTTTTTTTAAAACTGTATATTTTACGTTTTTTACGGTATACGCGTAAATTGATTAGTTTTACGGTTTTGAGGTTTTAGGAGCTGAAATAAATTAAGGTAACTGAAGGTATTATTAATAATATATTAATAAGTCTTAAAAAGAAAATATATATATATATATATATATATATATATATATATATATATATATATATATATATATATATATATATATATATATATATATATATATATATATATATATATATATATATATATATGAATCAGGTTTTAAACCGACTAGAAAAGAAAAAGAAAGGATAATGGGCCAAAAGACCCAACTTGAGCCCAATTTGGAAAAGCCTTTTTAATAAAACATATAAATACCATGTTTATATCACAAAAATCAGTTTTCATTAATTTTCTCCCATTTTGGCCGAATTTTTACAAGCCCTAATTTAGGGATTCATCAAAAATAATTTTCTTGAAGATTTGAGGTAAAAATCTTGATTTAATTATTATAGTTTTCTTGTTTTATAGCATTAAGGCTTCAAGTTTTAGGTAATCAATTTATATGATGGATTAGAGTTCTTAATAGATCTGTAATTAGGGGTTTTATAACAATTAACATGATTAGGATAATGATTGGTGATTATTAGTGATGTTAATTAGGGTTTAATCATGTTTAAATACGTTTTTAAAAACTGGGCAGATTTTTGAGTCACTTGTTTTGATCATATCTAGAGTTCTACAAACTCTTATTTTGCGATCCAAGCATCCCTGAATAGGTAATTGAAGTGGATTTAAAATGCAAGAAACGAGAACTAAATTAGAGGTCGGGAGGTGGGTCAAAAACAGGTTACAACAGTCAGAGGTCAAAACAGTTTTGAAATCAGTCGGGTTTAATTTAACGTTTTAAGGTGATTGGGGTACTTAGGAGTACACTTGAGCCCTCTAATGAGCATGGGTGTTGGTTTATATATATTAAATAAGAGACATGAAGGGTGGATAAGCAATTGGGTTAGGGTAAGACCCCCTAATTATAACAGACTTTTTGTATGTTCAAAATCGGTAAAATGCGGATAGGCAGAAGTATATATATATATATATATATATATATATATATATATATATATATATATATATATATATATATATATATATATATATATATATATATATATATATATATATATATATATATATATATATATATATATATATATATATATATATATATATATATATATATATATATATATATATATATATATATGTTATATATATATATATATATATATCGGGGCCTTAACAGTAGCTTTAAGGTTGCGGCAAAAAGGAGGAGTTAGCTAACATATGTAAGGGCATAGGTTTTCTTTTACAGAGATCATGGGTATTTTTAGGTGGGCGTTTGGCTTATAGTTTGGAGACAAAAAAACCGGGACTGTTTTGGGTAAAATGTTAACGGGACGGGTTATGAAGTAAACTGAGTTAAGGGCTTTATAGAGGGGTGTAATGAGATTCTTAGAGAATATACATGAGGTATATATATGGGAGAAGGTTAGATGTCCATCATAGGTTGATGAGCCATCTTAGTGTTTGGTTCATGTTTTGATTGTGTGCTTTTGTTTGTTAGCTTTTTGCTAGTGCACGGACTTTTGGAGAAGCTCAATCAGGTGAGTTTCATAGTCCCATGTCTTTTAATGATTTTGACTTTCAGATGGGATGGAAGAGACACTCGTTATGGTTTTGTAAATTGTTGCTGTGAATGTTTCATGATTGGTGATGGACTTGTGTGTACTTATGTGATTAACTGCTAATTGATTCATGATTGTTTTGTGATTTGACTTGGTACCAAAGGGATGTTAACAAGGTGGGGCCTTGAGGAGGTACATAGATGTGTGAGCATCTATGGGACCAATGGATAATGACAAGGCGGGGCCTTGGGATTGGTACATAGGTGTATGGGCGCCTATGGTACCATGGTGTTCGGTAAGGCTGGGAGCCTTGAATTTTGTTTTGAATGATTGATCTTGAATGTTAGTTGTTAATGCATATTTGTAGCACATTGTCCATATGTTTAGTGGTTTATGGTTGTTCACAGCTTATTTTAATCTGTTTTCGGTTGGAGTCTAAACCTATGACTCTCACCAACATTATGTTGACGTGTTTTAGTGTCTCTTTCAGGTGATAAAGTGGTTAAGCGTGAGAACATATGTGACTAGGATTGGAGTCGCGTATGAATGCATTTAGAAGGAGATCCCTGTTCCTTCTTAGTTTATTTTTCTGTTTGTTTCAATAAGTGATACTATGAACCTATATGTTGATTTGTTTGTGTTGTTTGTTTGTCTTGGGTAAGAGGTAGGACTGTTACCTACTTACCTAGACTCCTGCATTGATGGGATATTGTCATGACATTCGTGTCACCTTTTATGACATTTTTAATTCATATAGTTCTCTCTATAGACACGTTATTTTTGTGATGATATACATACGTCACGCCCCATATTCCGCCATGGTGGGGTGTGACAATCTTGTTAGCGTTTGAATCTGCTTATGTAGTAATAAAGGCCCGAAAATCATAAAAAGTAGTTGTATAAAAACTTACCAATGTAACTTAACCCTTCAACATTTTCGCAAGCCCTTCTATCAGACCTACTATCAGACTGCTCTTACCCATAACCTGCCTTATTCGGTTCTTTTGCCTGTAACAGGGAGGAAACGATATTCATTAAACCAATAACCTTATGTAACAAAAAAAACATTGAATCTTAAGCATCGACTAAGCACAATACCAAACATCACTAAACGAATTAGTGACATTCCTTAAAAAAATAAACCAACCTTACGACCAAACAGACCTCTATATAAATTTGTGCCAAACAACCCTATTTGGTCCAAACAGATCCCAACTGAATCTTTATCCATACAGCTCCTAAAATATTTAAATATGGACCGCCCTCCTATTCTACATAAAGTGTATCGTAAGCAAGTTATGTTGCAACTATAAATTAAAGCAATTTTTGCTAATGTGTAATGCATATGAACATCGACTTGTGTAAACCACATTCCTAACCTAACATGGTCAATGAAACAATGCACAATTCTTTATACAGAATAACGTAAGTGTTAGTTGAAATGCGGTTAATTTTGTAGGATAGCTGATCTTCTGAACTTGCCAAAGCTGAATTCATAGACCAACAACTAAAGACAAGAAAGATTGCTATTGTTAATTTGGTGCATTATTTGTCTTATTTTTCATGTTCTTGATTCAACAAACATACTTCTCTTTAACGTATATGTATCACTACCAAGTTGATTCTATGTATGTAGTTTACACCTTTGTTCCATGACTTGCATTCAAATTGAGTTTCTTCTAGTACTAAAAAGGTTTACTGAATTCAATGTAGACCGAAATCATATAAAACCACTACTAACAACAAAGTTTTGAATATGCCTTCATTTAACTTACGATTTTTCAATCATTTCATAAAGTCGAAAAAGTGCCTTCTGCTTATTACTCTAGAAGAACAGTTACACACTTAAAGGGTCACTTTTTAACACCGTTAGACCAGTACATGAAAAATAAGAAAATGCTTTGAATTTACATGGTTCTATTTGGAGTTTTCAAGTATTAAATGCATTTATTTTTACTTTCTTATGCGTGAAATAAGTATTTGGATTTAAGTGTAGCTTTTAATCTCAATTGCCCCTTACATTGAGATTCCCCTCCGCATTTTTTTCAATTTGGGATACCTTCTCACTTGCAATTGCTGAAATCTATTCGGTTTTCGCTAAATCCTTAAGTTTATTGACCTTTTTGTCAAACTCCATTTTGAACTATTCTTTTAACTTATCCTGATTTAAATAAGACTTGTAAGAAGAAATAACATACCAAAGAAGTTTGAAAAGTTGTCCAATATATATCCGCAGTCAGCACTTTAAGCAGTCGTCTCTTCTAGCTTTAGTGCTAATCTTATCTTTATGTGAATTTAACTTGGTAAACATGTTGGGATGATTTAAGCACTTACAGGGTGTTTGGGACTGCTTTCTTATCTCCATAAATCTATACCTATTTTGCCAATAATCAGACACCAACACTTGCCATGCTACCACTTTTCAACTTTATCTGCAAAACATTATAAAATTAAACCAATGAATGCTGTGTATTCAAATAGGTAGCAATTAATCACTGATTACTTACGATGATTTTGCTACATGCTTGCTAGTGTTGTGGCTTGTAGTTGCTTTTTGTCTGCTCCTTGTGCTCTTTAAATGCATATATACAGTTTAGGTATAAGGAATCATGTGATAATTATAAGCATATATGTAGTTTTAACGAACAAATCCCAAACAGACTTTAATTCTCGTTGACATTCAATGCCCATGTATAACTTTCTTGTAATGTAGTATATTGTTTATATAAACATTGTATTGGTTTTGTTCGGTCAAACTATTTTTGGTTTCAAAAACGATAGACAATATTTGCAGAGAATCTAATATCACATATTAATTTACCTTCAGTATATTTGTAGAGAATCTAATATTCACATATTAATTTACCTTTCGTATTTACAGAGAATCTAATTTCACATATACATTGACCTTAATGGAAAGGTCCAGAATAAATTTCATGCTAATTATAAGCTGCATTTTGTCACAATTCACAAAATTGGTCTCTTATATTCCTAAACTTATTGCAGCTTTCACATATGAAAATATTTTCAGGTTTTACCATACGACGGTATAAAATATGATGTAAAATGATCAAGAGGAAATGGGAGTACACCAATCAATTTCCATGATAACAACATACGCAGTAACAAAAAGAAGCTAACATGATTACAATACCATTATATATGATAAATTACTGCAAGTGTATACCTTAAGATGCTACAATTTAAATTTGGTTATTTCATTTACAGGAAAAAGAAATTACACTTTCGGAAGGCAGGGTTTAGAAGTTACCAGCTTTGTTTGTGAATGTTCATCGGTACGTGTTGACATACTTTCGAACATCCTCCTGTTTGGAAAGGCTGAAAAGCTTGCGGATTTCGGATGCTCACTTGGCACCTCTCATTCTAGGGCTCTATATCAGTAAAACCGGGAAGATCATTGTCTCCCTTATTCATAATCACCAAGTTAAAAACAAAGAGATCTTGTCTCATAATGCAACCACGTAGAGACTTTTTCCTCCTCTTTTCATGTGACAACCCTGGTTTTGAGGTTCGTCACTTAGTTTTATTTTGTGCTAGTTACGTGTCTTTACGTGTTTATGTGCTAATTGGTGTGTATAGATTGTGGTTTGGATATCGTTTCCGGTACGGGGTACCTTGTGAGTGAAACGATGTGTGATGATTTCATGTTCATGAGCTCACATGGTAGTGACTATGAAATGAGATGGTGTTATTTAGTGGTTTTACGTATACGTATATGTATTATAGAAAATCGTATTTTTACGATTTACGGTTTAGCATTTTGAGGTCTCGGAAGAGGTATATAGTCACGGGAGTATTTTTCGGGATGGTTTTAAGTCATTTAGGACTTAAATATAAAGTTTATTTCAAATTCCAAGAGTGTTTATAAAACTGTATATTTTACGTCTTTTACGGTAAACGCGTAAATTTGACTTGTTTTACGGTTTTGAGGTTTTGGAGGTTTTATGAGTTGTAATAAATTAAGGAAAATTAAGGTAATATTAATAAGATATTAATTAATAATAAAATTAAAAAAAACGAAATTAGGGGGTGTTGGGTCGGTTTTGGACGCAAGAAAAGGAGAAGAAAAAGGAAAAAAAATAAAAAAGGAAACAAGGCTTTTATAATTGGGTTAGGATTCTTTTGTTTAATCATATAATGTTTTAAATCAACCAAAACACATCATAATCCCTGGAGCAAAGAGAAAATTCGTGGGTTTCATAAAAAATTAGGGTTCTTCATAAAATTTGGGGGTTTTCATAAATCAAAGGTAAATCTTCAATAATCCCTTTTAATTTAATTGTTTTTAATGTTTTCTTTAATCATCTTATGATGGATTTAGGTTAGGGTTTAATTTAAAAACATTATATTAATGTTATATTAATGATATTATGATGATTACATAAATTAGGGCTTGTAATTAGTGGGGTTATGGGTAATTAATTAGGTTAATTTAATTAAACCCGTTTTTAAAAACTGGGCAGAATTTTGGGTCAATTATTTTGATCATATCGGGAGTTCTACAAACTCTTATTTTGCGATCCAAGTATCCATGAAAAGGTAATTGAAGTGGCTTTCCAATGCAAGAAACAAGAACTAAATGGTAGGTCGGGAAGTGGGTCAAAAACAGGTTACAACAGTCGGAGGTCAAAACAATTTTGAAATCAGCCTGTTTTCTTTTTAAGTTTTGGGTTGTTTGGGGTACTTATGGTTGCATTGGGACATTCAAAAAAACATGAGAGATGGTTTATATATTATAGGAAGTATCTTCATTGGGGCTAAGAATGTGAGTTAGGGTAAGACCCCCTAATCATAACAAACTTTTTGTATGTTTAAAATCAGTAAAATCTGGATAGACAGACGTAAATATATATATATATATATATATATATATATATATATATATATATATATATATATATATATATATATATATATATATATATATATATATATATATATATATATATATATATATATATATATATATATATATATATATATATATATATATATATATATATATATATATATATATATATATATATATATATATATCGGGGCCTTAAAAGTAACTTTAAGGTTGGGGAAAGTGAGAGGTGTTAGCTAACATATTTAAGGGCATACGTATTCCCTTTACAGAGATCATGGGTATGTTTAGGTGGGCGTTTGACTTATAGTTTTGAGACCTAAAAATTGGGACTGTTTTGGGTAAAATGTTAACAGGACGAGTTATGAAGTAAAATGAGTTAAGGGCTTTTATAGAGGGGGTGTAATGAGATGATTAGAGCATTTAAATGAGGTATTTATATAGGAGGAGGTTAGATGTCCATCATAGGTTGATGACCCATCTTAGTGATTGGTTCATGTTTTGATTATGTGTTTTTGGTTTGTTAGCTTTTTGCTAGTGCGAGGACTTTTGGAGAAGCTCAATCAGGTGAGTTTCATAGTCCCATGTTTACTAATGTTTATGACTTCCAGATGGGATGGAAGAGACACTGTTTTGTTATTTATATATTATGCTGTGAATATTTTACGTTGATAATGGACTTGTGTGTGCATATACTTATGTGATTAACTGCTAGTTGGTTCTTGATTGTTTATGTTTTGACTTGGTACCAATGGGATATTGGCAAGGCGGGGCCTTGGGGATTGGTTCATAGATGTTTGGATGCCTATGGGAGTATGGTGTTTGGTATGGCTGGGAGCCTTAGTTTTGGTTTGATTGGTTAATTCTTGAATGTTAGTTGTTAATGCATGTTAGTATCACATTTTCCATATGTTTTTAACTTTTGGTTGTTACTCACAGCTTTTGGTATGATTTTGGCGATTGAGTCTAAACCTATGACTTTCACCAACTTTATGTTGACGTGTTTTAGTGTCTCTTTCAGGTGATACTATGTTAAGCATGAGAACATAAGTGGCTAGGATTTGGAGAGCGTAGGAAATGCATTTAGAAGGAGATCCCCGTTCCTTCTTAGTTTCATTTGCTCATTTAATAAGTGATACTATTTGGCACCTATATGTTTGTTTTGGTTATGTTATTTGTTTGTCTTGGGTAAGAGGTAGGACTGTTACCTACTTACCTAGACTCCTGCATTGTTGAGATATTGTCATGACTTTTGTGTCACCATTTTATGACATTTCTTATTTCATATAGTTATCTCTATAGACACGCCATGTTGTGATGATATTCATACGTCGCGCCCCGTATTCCGCCATGGTGGGGTGTTACAGAATGGTATCAGAGACAATGGTTATAGAGAATTAGGTTGCCTAGCCACGTAGCCTAGTCTATAGCTTAAGGGTCCCTGCATATAGGCGTGATAGGAGTATGTGTGCATTCTATAATAATTGATGTGTTTGGATGTTATTTATTGTGATGTTTTGACTAGTATGAATTGAACCAAAGTAAGTTCATACTTAGCCACATGTTATTTTCTTTTCGGGTTGTGACTAGTGCGGGTTGAACCATAATCGTCCACACTAGTCATTGTTGTATTTTGCTTAAATTGTACATTATAGTACATAATTTGGTACATGGTAGTTTCTATCTTTTGTTGAGTTATTTTATGTACCTGAGGGATATTATTTTCCTTTTGATGTTTAAGTCATGTTCCCTAAGAATCTTGTGGTGGTTCGAGTTAGTAGGAGTAGGTGGATATGAAGGATTTTAAGATGTTTCCACTCTTATGGGCGACATGACTTATAACTGATTATGTTTTCGTTTTGGATTTAGTCTATGCTGTTTTAGCTAGACTATGGATTTATGTATTTCAAGAAGTTTGACTATGTTATTTAAATAGTTGGAGTTTTAGACCTTATTGTTTATGTGGTTATGTGCTTAGGTGAGTTGATGGATTTATGTGTTATATGTTGTATTAATTCTTATAAGTGTCATCATAGGAGGGAGTGCATTGGGGAAATGGTAATTATATAAGTATGGTGGCCAACATAGTTATATAAGTACCACAACTTCAATGGGTTCCTAAGTATGATTGCATGAAAGAGGGTTAGTACATGCTTGTATATGACGAGATGTGGATTTTGGGTATATTTATAATATATGGGTTTATGTAACGGCTGCCTACGATATGGCTATTTTTTTTAGTGTGTTATATGTTTTGAGTTATAGTCGTGTTGTGTGATTATGAGGTCACACGATATGGGTTGGTTTGGTAATGGGTTTTGTGCCTTGTTGTGGCATGGTGAAATAGTGAGATGGTGATTACTCGTATGGAAAAACGAGTGTATGACGCGATCGATTGACTTGATATGTATGATAACGAGTATGTTTTGGAAGATTTAATAGGTATATATATGCGGATGTATATATACTACTATGTGTTAAGTTATGATATATGGTAATTCAGTAGTTATTATAACTTGAACGTACCTTGTGTTTGCTCGTGTTTTATGGTGCTGGAGTTTGATGGAGTTCCAACGACGTTTTGAGTCTTTTGATGTGTGTCTACATTTGGGTATGTATTTAATTATTGAGAACCACTAATTTTTCTTACAAATAAGTGTGGCTGATTATAGGAAAACGATTTTGAAAATAATTTGTAAGTGTATGGTATGATATCGTGACTTACATATTTTTTTTAAGTTTGTGGTAGTAAGCCATAAAAAAATTTGTCTTGAAAATAATTGGATTAGTTTTCTATGTAACATGTGATAATACATTTTAAAGGGGTAAAGAAATTTTACAAAAATTTTCTTAAGTGTAATTAAAATTTTAGAAGTATTTAACTAGACGGCAAGAGTAAAAGGGAGATTTTATTATAGTAATGATAATAATAACACCACACCTTGTAAACGTGTAGTAGTTTAGTTATAACCAGCCTAAATGGATTTTATAAAATAATAATAATAATATATAATTAAATGAAAATAAAACACTGTATTTTATAAACATGTATTGGTTTCATAATAACAAGTGAAATAAGTTTAATATGGGTAAATAAGATAATGGTTAGAATAAGATTGTAGTATACTAACTAGTTGATATCTGGATAAAATGATGAAGATAAACGGATGAGTTATTGATTAAAAATGAGTATGATTAATTTTTGTAGTATTGAAGTTTGGTTCTTATGAGGAGTAACTAAATGGGGTGAAAGTTTAAAATTTTTATGAGGTATCGAAATTTTGTAATACTAACCGTGACAAGTCAAATTTTTCGTTGTTGGCACACTCCATTGATCTTTCGGATTACATTGTTTTGTTTTCAGTTGTTTTGGCTAGGGTTCGTTTTACCCTATATTTTATTTTGGGACACGATTGTTTGGAATTCTTTGGGTTACACGTCATGATTGATTTATTTATGCGGTTGTGGGAACGTTAGGATGAGAGGATAGAGTTGGGTAGTATTACTTATGGTTAGATACTATAATGGAGAGATGTGTTTTGGTTTAAAGGTTGTGTTGAAGGAGTGATTAAGATTTGTGGAGTCTTAGAACTTAGATTGGTTACAGGAATAAGGGAGTAAGTAAAGTTAGTTGACTGGTCGTGAGAACGAGACGTCATGCTATGAGAAGTTGGTTGAAGTACCATTAGGAGATTGATGAAAGTACCAGCGGATGTGAGGGTAGAGTATAAATTTTCTACTAAAGATTGGGCAAATAACACGCAAGGGATTGGTATAGTTATGGAGCGCAAGGTAGTAGTAGACACGTGAAGGGAAAACAGGAATGTAAAAGAATGATTGGTAGGAGACTAATTAACGGTGAAGTACAACAAGTAAGGAAGAGTGAGCCATTGAGGGGTTGAAGTACTTTTAGAAATATTGTGGTAGATGAGTTGAAGTTAGAAGCTACTGGTAGTGTGAAGTTCCTAGGTAACATCATGGAGACGATAAGGAGGGCGTAAAGAGCTACATCGCGAAGCAAGGAGCTGAAAGGACTACGTGTCGGCTGCAAGAGATTTCGAAGGAGTCACAAAAGTTGCGAGGAATGGAAAGGTGACAAGCACTATGATGGGAAATTTACGTATGGTTCGTGACGAAGAAGGGCAGATCGAGTATCGGAGTGGAGCTACAAAGAGCTGAACCAGTGGATCGTGATGAAGTGAATACATGACATGGGAGATTAAGAACTCGTGGAAGTGACAAGGGTAGTCGAGTGACTATGCGGATATAATTTTGTGGCAATCAATATCGAGGGATGAGAAGTGAGGCTGAGCTGAATAAGTTTCGTGGAGAAGTGATTAGAGAATCGGTTTCGTAAAGGTGTTATGAAAGATCTTTGGGAAAGACAGCTATGCATTATCCAATGCACTAGTGATTTCCATAGATTTGATGAATGAAGTATGGAATTTTTGTTGGACAGGATAGTGTAGGAATAAGTTCCTAGAAGATGATGATTGAAAATCCCTCATGTTGGGTGCAAGATCATAGTAGAAGTATGAGATTTGAATAAGAATTCAAAATATGGCTTAGTAGACAAATGGAAACTAATGTGGGTATAAGATGAGAGTGTGATCCGCATGGAATCACATGAAACTCTAGTCTGTCCCTATTAGGAGGAAGTAGGAGAACTGGTTGTGAGAAAAACAAGTGAAGCTACTTGGAAAATTTTGGCGTATAGATGACAAGATAGACTTAGCTAGTGGAGCTGGATTATTATATCTGCCTAGAATGCTAGAGGCATTTGGGGTACGAGACGTAGAGAATGATCTATACAGATCATGAACGTCTCCAACATATATTTAATCATCTTGATTGAACATTTGGAAAAGGTGATGGGTAGAGTTAAGTGATGAAAGAAAAATTGCAAGGCCAAGTACCATCTGGGAAAGGCAAGCATGGTTGATGAGACATGGAATAAGAAGAATGAAGTGAAGCTGAGACGAACTTGAACTATATGGATGACGTATTAGGGTGGTTTGTATAAAGGATGTAGGTTGCACGAGTTGAGTCGTCTAAAGCAGAGAACACGTCAACATGTATGTTGCGTGGCTTGGACAATCATATGGAGAAAAGGGACGTAGACTATACTTCCTACATAGATATGAGTAGCTTAGAAAGGGGAGATGTAAGGACGAAGTTGGTGAAAGGGATACATAATGGGGTGGAGGAATAAGTACAATGAGATTTAGGTGATAGTCGATAGACTGACTAATTCATCTCATATTTCAAAAGGAATGAGAAGTCACGTAGTTGAGAAGTTGGAAGGATTGCGTACGGATGTGATGGAATAGAGGGTTTTGCGAAAAAGTTAGCCTAATATGTATGGAATGCTTTATGAAGGATTATGGCAAGGGAAGAAACCATGGGAAGTATCACACCGTGATGTATGGTTGGAGTTGAGGAAGAAGAAGGAAGTGTGTATAGAAGCGAAGCATGAATGAAATAGGCCGAGATAGGAACCGGAGGTAAAACTTTGGTAGAGCTTAATAAGTAGAATAAAGCACAACGTAGGCTAATACTGTCGTAGTGTGGAAAAGGAAATGGCACTGACCTATACTGATTGTTTGGGAGGCTTAGTATCGATATCGAATGGATGAGGAGTTATAGGTGTGATGTGCCATAGGGACGAAGGGCTTGGACTAACTGAGATAACCGTCCTTTTGATGATGTGTATAGATCATAAGTTGATTTGGATTGGAAGAACTAATGGATATGTGGAAGACCGTCATAGGTCACTTTGTAAGGAAATTGGAATTTTTAAGTAGTTTGGGGTACGGACTAAAGGGAGTTGATGAACATAATTGGATATGAGTATATCCAGCTAACTGGAGAAGGATGGGCAAGTGAGATATTTATACAACCTTAGGAGTTACACTGAGGGCATGAGTGATTGATTTAGAGGAAGTTAGGAAACTCTTTAGTGATGGCTGAGTTTTCATAATGATAGTTATCATACTAGAAGTCGATAAATGCCATTTGAGGCACTATATGAAAGGATAGGGAGAGTTGTCCCCATTGTGGACCAGAATTGGTAAAAGAGGCTACTAATGTGGTAATGGTGTTTGTGTACAGAATGAGAGCAACAAGGGATGCTATGTAGAAAAGGAGGAAACCACTAGATTTAGTGACAAAGTTATGTAGGGAGTTTCACCCATATTAACGGGTGGTATGATTTGGTAAAATGGAAGATTGATGTAGAGTTTTGTAGGTCCATTTATGATCTTTGGAAAGATCGGACCAGTAGCTTATGAGCATAGGATTACCTGGGGGAAATGAGTGGTATATATGATATATTTCATGTATTAAGATTGGTAAATATTGTTTGAGAATGCATATTTGCATGTCCGGTTATTCGGGATTTGTGCTAATAAGAGTCTTTGTTTTATCAAAGAGTCATTTGTGAGATTTATTGACTGTGAGGTCAAGAGTTTGGCAATGAATTTAAATATTGTTGGTTAGTATATGTGGTAATTTGAGACTTGAACTAAAGTTCACATGGAAATGAGAGGAGTTCGTTTAGAACAAGTATCCTCATGTGATTTGTTGTTTGTGTGTTTGATCCTAAGGAGTAAATCTCGGGACGAGATTTCTATTAGGAGGGAGTGATGTGACAACCCTGGTTTTGAGGTTCGTCACTTAGTTTTATTTTGTGCTAGTTACGTGTCTTTACGTGTTTATGTGCTAATTGGTGTGTATAGATTGTGGTTTGGATATCGTTTCCGGTACGGGGTACCTTGTGAGTGAAACGAAGTGTGATGATTTCATGTTCATGAGCTCACATGGTAGTGACTATGAAATGAGATGGTGTTATTTAATGGTTTTACGTATACGTATACGTATTATAGAAAATCGTATATTTACGATTTACGGTTTAGCATTTTGAGGTCTCGGAAGAGATATTTAGTCACGGGAGTATTTTTCAGGATGGTTTTAAGTCATAGGACTTAAATATAAAGTTTATTTCAAATTCCAATAGTTTTTATAAAACTGTATATTTTACGTCTTTTACGGTAAACGCGTAAATTTGACTAGTTTTACGGTTTTGAGGTTTTGGAGGTTTTAGGAGTTGTAATAAATTAAGGAAAATTAAGGTAATATTAATAAGATATTAATTAATAATAAAATTAAAAAAAACGAAATTAGGGGGTGTTGGGTCGGTTTTGGACGCAAGAAAAGGAGAAGAAAAAGGAAAAAAAATAAAAAAGGAAACAAGGCTTTTATAATTGGGTTAGGATTCTTTTGTTTAACCATATAATGTTTTAAATAAACCAAAACACATCATAATCCCTGGAGCAAAGAGAAAATTTGTGGGTTTCATAAAAAATTAGGGTTCTTCATAAAATTTGGGGGTTTTCATAAATCAAAGGTAAATCTTCAATAATCCCTTTTAATTTAATTGTTTTTAATGTTTTCTTTAATCATCTTATGATGGATTTAGGTTAGGGTTTAATTTAAAAACAGTACATTAATGTTATATTAATGATATTATGATGATTACATAAATTAGGGCTTGTAATTAGTGGCGTTATGGGTAATTAATTAGGTTAATTTAATTAAACCCGTTTTTAAAAACTGGGCAGAATTTTGGGTCAATTGTTTTGATCATATCGGGAGTTTTACAAACTATTATTTTGCGATCAAAGTATCCCTGAAAAGGTAATTGAAGTGGCTTTCCAATGCAAGAAATGAGAACTAAATTGGAGGTCGGGAAATGGGTCAAAAACAGGTTACAACAGTTGAAGGTCAAAACAGTTTTGAAATCAACATGTTTTCTTTTTAAGTTTTGGGTTGTTTGGGGTACTTAGGGTTGCATTGAGACATTCAAACGAACATGAGAGATGGTTTATATATTATAGGAAGTATCTGCATTGGGGCTAAGAATGTGGGTTAGCGTAAGACCCCCTAATCATAACAAACTTTTTGTATGTTTAAAATCAGTAAAATCTGGATAGACAGAAGTATATATATATATATATATATATATATATATATATATATATATATATATATATATATATATATATATATATATATATATATATATATATATATATATATATATATATATATAGATATATATATATATATATATATATATATATATATATATATATATATATATATATATATATATATATATATATATATATATATATATATATATATATATATATATCGGGGCCTTAACAGTAGCTTTAAGGTTGGGGAAAATGGGAGGTTTTAGATAACATATGTAAGGGCATAAGTATTCCCTTTACAGAGATCATGGGTATGTTTAGGTGGGCGTTTGGCTTATAGTTTGGAGACCGAAAAACCAGGATTGTTTTGGGTAAAATGTTAACGGGACGGGTTATGAAGTAAAATGAGTTAAGGGCTTTATAGAGGGGTGTAATGAGATGCTTAGAGCATTAAATGAGGTATTTATATAGTAGGAGGTTAGATGTCCATCATAGGTTGATGAGCCATCTTAGTGATTGGTTCATGTTTTGATTATGTGTTTTTGGTTTGTTAGCTTTTTGCTAGTGCGAGGACTTTTGGAGAAGCTCAATCACGTGAGTTTCATAGTCCCATGTTTACTAATGTTTATGACTTTCAGATGGGATGGAAGAGACACTGTTTTTTTATTTATAAATTATGCTGTGAATGTTTTGCGTTGGTAATGGACTTGTGTGTGCATACTTATGTGATTAACTACTAGTTGATTCTTGATTGTTTATGTTTTGATTGGTACCAAGGGGATATTGGCAAGGCGGGGCCTTGGGGATTGGTTCATAGGTGTTTGGATGCCTATGGGAGTATGGTGTTTGGTATGGCTGGGAGCCTTAGTTTTGGTTTTATTGGTTAATTGTTGAATGTTAGTTGTTAATGCATGTTAGTATCACATTGTCCATATGTTTTTAACTTTTGGTTGTTACTCACAGCTTTTGGTATGATTTTGGCATTTGAGTCTAAATCTATGACTCTCACCAACTTTATGTTGACGTGTTTTAGTGTCTCTTTCAGGTGATACTATGGTTAAGCATGAGAACATAAGTGGCTAGGATTTGGAGAGCGTAGGAAAGGCATTTAGAAGGAGATCCCCGTTCCTTCTTAGTTTCATTTGCTCATTTAATAAGTGATACTATTTGGCACCTATATGTTTGTTTTGGTTATGTTATTTGTTTGTCTTGGGTAAGAGGTAGGAATGTTACCTACTTACCTAGACTCCTGCATTGTTGAGATATTGTCATGACTTTTGTGTCACCATTTTATGACATTTCTTATTTCATATAGTTATCTCTATATACACGACATGTTGTGATGATATCCATACGTCGCGCCCCATATTCCGCCATGGTGGGGTGTTACACTTCATTCCTCCTTACATACCCACGAAAGCAAGTGTTCCTGATGACAAAATAAACATAAGTTAACATCTTTAGAATAACTATGAATATGTTGAGTAGAAAATTAGTAAATGTTAGAACGCTCACCTCTCACAAAAAGGACATTCATTATAGTCAAAACACCTTGTTTCGTTGTGATCCCTTGCTTGTCACAGCCACCTACTTAATTGATAAGCTTCGCATATCAACTGAAAAAATACTTGGTCTGCCAATCTTCTTATTAGCGGCCTTTGATAACTTATATTGATATAGGGTGGATATGTTACTTATATATTCGACAATAAGGACATGTACCTTACAAAGAATTATGTGATGGTGGGGACTCAAGAAAGAGAGAATCGCGTAGTTAATAACATGATTTTCACAACTAAAAAGCCCTCTTCTATCATACTATCATACCACTTTAATAATGTAGACTCATATGCATGGTACTTTATTCAACTAATTCATAGATGCTTTATGCCGCTATAAAGCTAAGAAATAGAGAAGTTTCACATCACACTCACAAGATTTATTGTCATTGTGTACAAACAAACTGGCAACAACTATGAGATTGCAAACAATCAAAACCACCATTATCTAAAACTCAATTCATGATTCAACTTTATAACATATCATATAATACTACGTATAACCTGGGTGCATGCCATAAACCACAACTATTTTGTTGGCTTCCTCGGTGTCCTCACCAGGTACATCAACAAATTGCTTTTGCTTCTAAAAGTCCTCTTTCAGCAGATTTCGAGTGTTTTTCTTTGAGTTTACATTGAAGATGTCACCACTAGAAGCGATGTTGTAGGAGAAGCAGGTGTTGCAAGATCAGTTTCTGCAGGTTTTGTCATGTAGCAGGCATTACTTTGAGTGGTAGACTCTGTGTTGCAGCAAAAGTCAGTGTAGCAGGCATTAATGGGAGTGGTAGAGGTGGTGTTGCAGAAGATTTTGGTGGACCAGGCGTTGATGGAAGTGGCTGGGATCTTTCTTCTAGAGCTGTCATATCTTCAAAGATTTTATTAAGAAAAAATTCTAAATTCCCAAGGGTGCTAGATCTATTAAACCACATCTAAAATATTATGGTCATGCCTCTTTTGATGTTGATATGTGGAAGCAGCGTGTTTGGATCAGTGTATCCAAGTTCAGCGGGTCATTTTTTTCAGCCAGTTCCAATAAGTGCAGTAGCATCATCATCGAAGAATATTGCTTTGCAAAGTATTTGATGAAGTTACCCTCCACTCGGAACAAGAGATTATTAACCTAGAGTGTACAAATTGACATAACGTGTCATCTTTTCACACAAAATATCACCACCTATGAACAAAATATAAAAGTAAATGTCGAGCAAACCTCATCACAGCTCCCAATGTAAGAGTTATCCACAGTTTACATGTAAGAACTTATTGCCTTTCTGTTTGCATGCCCGTTAAGAAGAATGTGTATGGTAATGATGTTATTAATAAGTTTTTAATGACTATGATAATGGTTAGTATTTATAGGAGGGTTTAAGGTTGGGTAACTTGCCTTGGGGTGATTGTGTTATAAATGTTATAAAGACTATCATCGTGGTGACTGGATTAGGTATAGTTGGGTTCCTTTTTGTGTTACTTTTGACTCTAGCTGATACTAAAACCAAATAAGAGATAAACAAAAAAGATTACTAAGCAAAGACTCACCCAGAACCAGCATTGTGTCTAGCAAAATAATTACTATAAGCACCATAAGGGTCTCCACTGCTATGTCCCTATGAAAACTAAGCCCGTAAAAAATAGAAAAGTAGCTGATCAAAAAACGTTAAATAAACTGACTTGCTTTACATGCCTGCATCAGGTTTGGAGCATCCCGTAGGTGGCTGTTGTTGTTTATATGTAGGCTGTCCGCTTCCCCAAATGGTAACATTAAAATACTATGCTTAACGGGTCTAAAATCGTCTCAAGGCATATTTTTAGTGATGGCATCCTCCTAATTTAGTCTAATAGAAATAATATGCATTTTTTAAATATGATACAACTCAAATAAAATTATCGTAAGACGCACCACGTTAAGTGAAGCAGGGAAACTCTTGATACTTGCAAAGAGATAGAGGCGCTCTTGACTGGATAATGCATCCTAAAGAATATAAAGCTGCATTGATGCAATCAATAGAGGCTTTGGTATGACATTTTTGTTTTTGTGTTATACCAAATATCTGGTTGCCGCAATGAGGCTAGCTTGTTTTGATTAGCCAAGGTTTGGCTGATGTCTAAACCTAAAACAAAAAATCATCAAACATTAGGTAGACATGGTAGCAATTGGACCTATGAAAACTAAAATACAGCTAATAACATTAAACTTTAAGAAAGTAGCTTACCAATTTTGTCGGGATAACGGATTTTACATTGCTGTTGACTTATTGTGTCCAGTAATAAATGATTATGCACTGCCGATGCTGATAGGTGAAGGAGGGTTATGTAAAGATAAGTATAAAATCATCGCAAAAAAATTTGGTTTAAATGCCACCTCTAATTTGAATGGTTTGGAAGTCCAATATCTGAATAGGTAGACAATCAAGCTGTGAAAAGAAAAGGGAAATTACCAAAGAATGATTCTTTCTATGTGTATACCGGACTATTCTATGTTCATAAATAGAATACAGAACCCAAATAAGTTACATAACCCACATAAGCAATCTTTTCCACTTGTCCTGCAATATAGAACCCGCATAAGCAAGATCCAATTCATGTATAAAGAATATTTATATTGATCAAACATACCTTTAAATCCAAATAAGTTACATAAACATGAAAAGGAAAATCAATGATCAAGTTATATGACGGTAACCCACGTTAAGCGCTAAAAGTACTATCCTAAACCAACTTGTAAACTATTGTAAAAAGTGTTTGGCTAATTGCTGACATGAGCGTTTGGTTAGCTGCTGAAAGGTTTTTAATGGCTTTGTCAGGGGTGTTTGGAAGTCTTATTTATTATTCTACATAAAACTTAACAACAGCTCATGTGCATAAAGAACATATAAATAAACAATCATGGCTAGAAAATTTTATGAAAACCTCCTTGATCAAAAGTACAACAATATGTATGCTAAAATTCTTTGAGTAGCATAATTATCCCCTCAGTATGCATATAATCCTATACTGTCAGCTGTCGAGTTTAGACTGAATCCTACTCATTTGTTTACATTCATCATTAAGACCCTCCAACCTATTTGGTGCACGCGCACTACAAAAATCAAGTACAAAATTGATCACAGTCTCCTAAATCTGTATATTCTGTATCTAATCTGAAAAAATTAGTAACAGCCAACTGTCAATAAAAATACCCATGAATAAAAAATGGCCCCGATTTTCAATGTTTGGTTACTAATGATAATGTTTATCATAACCACGCTAAAAACACACATTTCCAAACACCCATGTAAGACTAATCTGTCAGTGTCTCGTCCTAAGCTTATTTGAAGTAGCTGTAGAAAATAAGCAACAATTTAACTATCAAGGACTTCACCTTCTATCTTTCTTTTTTATTTTCTAAATAAATTTCACTAAATTCCAAAAGAAGGACCCTAAAATATTAATTTATTTGAGGTTTCTTAATACCCAATATATCCAAAGCTGGAAAGAGAACTTAGACTCCTTATAACCCTCGATGGGAATCAAAGAAAGGAGAGGCATAAAACCTGGTCGAATAAGCAAGAGTCGGGCCACATAACTGATTTTCATAGACGTATCTCCAAAGTGTGTGTTTAAAAATTCCTGTGAAAAATCTTAATTGAAGTTTTCCAAACTATACAACACAGCAACCCTTGTATCTTTTTGGCATCCTGTCCCGTTCCTACGGCTTGTGAAACTTGCAACCAATAGCTTTCATTTTAATTGAAACAAACAATCTCTCATCCGAAAAACCATCCTATTAAGAGAACCAATGTAACATATATAAATATGTCGCCGAACATATAGAAGTGGTTATACCTAAAGCTACTGTTGTGTAGATAGGTCGTTATAACTCAAGTTGTTTGGCGAAATTTTTTAACCCAACCTTCCCATCCTAAGTAATCTCAAAGGTATTGTTTTGAAAGAATGTACAACCATAACATATATTCAAAACATCAGTGTTTCTAATATCCTCCTGATTCTTATATATGTTGAAGTTGTGGTAGATAATTTTATGTGTTAATGGAGATGGACAGTGTACATGGGTTTTTACCCAATTCCATTCGTGAGACCAACTATTTAATAAGAATATTACATGATTAGCTTTATTAGGAACAAAGAACCAGTGATTCTTCTTCAATCCTGCAAATATTAGCTTCTTTTTTTAGCAAACCTACAACTATATGAGTTATCATTGATAAAATAAGCCTAAATAAATGCTGATAAACAAGAAAAAGTAAGTTAATCAAAAAACTTCTTAACAAAATAACGCACCCCAAATATGTTTATTAAAGATCGTATTTACCTTTTTCAGATCACCCACTATAGCTTCAACAATGGCATCATGTTTTCGGATCTGTATCTTCAATTGACATCAAAAAACAATTACAAACTCTCTTCAATTAAAATTGCTAGGCTCAATCCGCATCCTCAATGGCTGATTTCAGTGCTACAACATCACCAATAAAATAACAAAAAAACCCTTTAACGACGTGATTATTTTCGCTTCTAAAACCTTCATCAATTTATTCTTCATAATTCGAATGATTTGACTTGATTATTGTCGCTTCTGAAACCTTCATCTAATTTTTTTCATGATTCGAATGATTCGACTATCTAGGGTTTAGGTGATGATGAAATTGAGGTATTGAATCTGCGACTTAGATAAGTGAGTTCTTTGTATTACACCTGAAATCATGATATTAGGGTTAAGTGTACGATTGATCAAACTATTTATGAATTAATTCATAATAATTAATACACAAAAAATACATCAAATAAGTAAACATACCGTGTGTGGATGAATGTTATTAGGGTTTCGTCTTTTCTCTATTGGTTTTCTTTTGCTGTGGCTACTGATGGATTAAAACTGTGTATATTAGGGGTGTTTGATGCGGTGAATGATTCCAAGGGTTTTATAATTTGATTTTGAATGCTATATCAAAATCATTGGCCTGCTCCAGTGGTTGAGTATATTTGATGCTGGGCACATTGTCCCAAGTTCGAAACTCCCAACAAACAGATTTTTTACAAAAATTCAAATTTTCGTGGATATAAGTGATGACGTCACAATATTGCTGAGGTGGATTAAAGGCATGCTTATGTGACATTTCCCTCATGTTATATATAATGTAAAGATATATATATATATATATATATATATATATATATATATATATATATATATATATATATATATATATATATATATATATATATATATATATATATTGTTGGGACTTAGATATCTTGAGTTGATATGACAAAACAAGATGAAGGACCTAATAGCAAATAGTTAGCTTCTATAGTAAGCTAGGGTTGTGATGTAACCCTAGTCCCTCTATTATATAAAGAGGGTAGGCACCTTGGTTGTCATTCACTCATTCACAAACAATGTAAACCAGAGGTGTGTGTGCGTTCTCCTGGTGTCAAGCCTATGAGGCACCAGGAGTAGTAGTTGCTAGCATTATTAATAGTAATCTTTATTAGTGAAAGCCTTGTTCTTGGTTATGATTGTGTTAATTATTATTCCGCTGTGCATGTTACAATCATGATCATGATATCCCAGATGAGTCTAGATCTTGGACTCAACAAGTGGTATCAGAGCTTGTTGGCTCTCGATCTGGTTGATCTACAAGGTTTTCATGTTAGGTTATTTTCTGTTTTTAATAAATAATGGTGTTCCTGCTGATCTAGGGTTTTTCCCAACAAAACCTAGATGATTGTTGTTGCTATTAATTTGATGTGATTGCTGTTTCTTGATGCTGTTGTTCATAATATTTAAGGTTCCTGATAAAACCCTAGATTCGTATTTTTATGGAGGCAGCAGAAAAAGAAGAGCAGGTTCGTGTTCATGGTGGTCATGCTAGCTTTGGTGAGTTGATTTTCAAATCAACGATGAACCCTAGTATGATCTATGATGATTCGGGTTACTGTTGAAAGATTTTATTGTTGCTGCGCCTGATTAAGAAAAAGAATAAATATTGTCGCTGGTTCAGTCTCATAAAGAAAGGATGATGGTGTACATAGATTTAGGGTTTCGATTAAACCCTAGATCCATGGTTCAATGGTGCTGTTTGCTGGTCCCATGAGAATGATGAAAGTAGCAGTAGAAAGGTATGTCGCTGCCTAAATAATTGATGTCTATTCATATGTTGCTACGTGATGGGTTGAATGAAGCAGCAAACGAGGTAAAAGAATGATATTTCTTGATCATAACTTACTATTTTCCAAATGAATAAGAAACAAGGAAATAGGATAAGTACAATGGCCCCATACACAAGGTACTGTATTCTGTCATCAGGTATCACTATTCGTTTGCCTTTATGATTCGTGCATAATAAAATAGTTGTGATCCCATGATATTTGTAAAAACATCACGTGGGTTTGTGGTCAGAATACATAGAGCATACACGAGTTATGAAATAGGTATTAATTCGAATGTTTTGAACGTGAACGTGATAGATGCGTATTTTTGGATGCGTATATTACTATGGGACGTGATTTGGAATATGGTAGAACGTGTGGTGATCCGATATTGTTGGCAAGTTGACAGATTCAAAAGACAGAAATATGGTACTAGTTTCTTGGTATGGCTAAGTTTTAGGGATTCTAAACTATCCTACGTGATTTCTTGTGTACAACAAATATGGAAGCAGTTATGCCTCACGAAAAAATTGGAAAATATTTTTGAATATGTCTTGCATGATTTGTGGGAATATATTCATGGTTGCATGATTTGTAGGGATATCCCACGTGTTCTTTTATGAAGATATCATTGTTGTTGGTTGTGGTGCTACATTGTAGGGATTACATTTGACTTCATGATATTTGGCAGTTATATAATAAATCATGTGGGATACGTGTATTGGTGCTGATTTTATGGGATTTGCATGCGTCATTTTTGGACATAAATATGGGAGTATGGTACGAGGTTAATATCCCTGATATTATGGAGAATATAGGAAAACGTGTGGTTAACTTGAAGCAGTTATGACATACGGTAATTATGGGAATGGAATATTTCATGCCAAGTTTGGATTACGTTATTTATTGGGAGTTACTATGACGTGTATTCCCTGATTTTTAAGGATTTATATTACCTCTTTGTCTCGTGATTTAAGGAAACGTGGACATTTTAGGGATCTCCTATTTATTTGGTCATTAGTATGATTTATTTCTATCACTTATCTATTTTGGACGTGGGATATATAGGTGATATGATATAAATTGGTTCCCTAAGACTGCGGGTGATATGATATCATGTGGACGTGGGGTCTACATAGGCTTTATGATGGGCTGGTAAAAAGTCATATATGTCTGCCCAGATGTGTAACAGATTAGTGACAGGCGGGGTGTCGCTAGAAGTAATGGAAGGATGGATTGTTTGGTATTAGCAACAGCTTCAACGACAGTATGGTGACAGTTGGTTTAAAAAAAAAAATGAAAAAAAATGAAAAAAAAAAGAAAAGGAAGAAAGGGTTTTGAGATGCTACTGGTGGATTTTCGTTATGCTACTGGTGAGCTATAGTTCCTACTGGTCATTTATGTTCGTGGTGGTTGTGTTCTCGGTTCCTCCTGGTAATATTCGATGGTTCCTCCTGGTTGAATCATCAGCTTCTACTGGTCGGTTTCTACTAGTCGGTTCCTACTGGTCCGTACCACTGGTTTGTTCCTATTGGTTTGTTCCTACTGGAAGGTGTATGTTCTTGCTGACTTTCTTCTGGTTCCTGCTGGCTTGTTGTATACTAATTTTCTTTGGCCGGTTTTGGTTCCTTCTAGTCAAGTAAGATTGCTTTTAGTGACTAGTCTGATGTCACTATGTTACTGGAGGAGGAGCTCTCACCCATCATCATTTCGTTGTGGAGATTCATTGACGAAGACATTTGATTATCACTTATTTAATGTTGTAGTTGATTTTCACAGGTTTTGTGTTCTTATCATATCTTAAAAGGAAGGGAGTACCTTTTATGATAACTTGCTTGGTTTGTATGGTGACGAAGACTTGACATATCTAGCGAAGGGGTACGATCTATTCATATCTTAAAAGGAGTGGTAGCCTTTTTAAGATAGTTTGCTCTATGCGTACATTTGCTATCGCTTGAAGGGGTTACGTTATTGTGCTCAGTGTCTCATTTCTTTGAGGATTTTGTTCGAGCTCGACGTCACGTGGTTAGTGCAAGACATAAGACACAAGTTTGGGAGATTCCACTTCTTCATCAAATTCGTTATACTTGATTTTCTTCATCAGTGATCTCTCCATAGAGCCTACTGGATTTGCCGTGCACTTCTTAAGGGGAAGACGATCCTTTTTGAGTTGATGTGACAAAAAGGGGAAGAATGCATGGATCAAGGGGAAGCTTAGCCTTCATCTATATCAGCTTCAGAGGAAGCTTGTGCTTACTGGTTTTGTCAAATCAACTAGGGGAAGATTGTTGGGACTTAGATATCTTGAGTTGATATGACAAAACAAGATGAAGGACCTAATAGCAAATAGTTAGCTTCTATAGTAAGCTAGGGTTGTGATGTAACCCTAGTCCCTCTATTATATAAAGAGGGTAGGCACCTTGGTTGTCATTCACTCATTCACAAACAATGTAAACCAGAGGTGTGTGTGCGTTCTCCTGGTGTCAAGCCTATGAGGCACCAGGAGTAGTAGTTGCTAGCATTATTAATAGTAATCTTTATTAGTGAAAGCCTTGTTCTTGGTTATGATTGTGTTAATTATTATTCCGTTGTGCATGTTACAATCGTGATCATGATATCCCAGATGAGTCTAGATCTTGGACTCAACATATATATATATATATATATATATATATATATATATATATATATATATATATATATATATATATATATATATATATATATATATATATATATATATATATATATATATATATATATATATATATATATATATATATATATATATATATATATATATATATATATATATATACTAGCGTCGTAACCCGCCCAACGGGCGGGGTCGTTTTTTTGTTGTTCCGAAAGGTTTAATGTTTGTGCGTTTTTAGTTTATTAGTTTTTTAATTTAACCTTTAATATACTTTAGTTATAGTTTATGCTTAATTAATGGTAAATTTATGTTTAAATTATTTTTTTTATAAATACTTAATTCAATCAGAATTATCTTTTGCCTTCTTTGATATTTCTAAGTCTTGATACACCCAACGGACGTGTTTTATCGCATGTGAATCTTTGGTAATAAAAATATTATTTTGTGTTTTTTTGTTGGTTAAACGTAAACTAACTTATGTCAGTGTTAGGCCTTGGTACCCAAATGGGCGGGTATGACAAATTTAAGTAAAGATAATATTAAGAATTATTCGAAGATAATAGAAGTAGTAATAGTTGATTCAACCGAGTCATAAAATATACGTAAAATCAAAAGTTAAAAGTAGTAACATAGTTGATAAAACAATGTTAAATGTTAGGACGAAAGGTAAAAACATGCAATTTATTTTTGCCAGATCTTCGGAACACGAAATTTACTTTATTATCTACTAAAACCACATACTTACTTTCAAATTTACTCAAAAACATGCAATATGTCCTATTGGTTGACCGGTCAAACATGTCATAAGTATTTTTATTTACAAACTTCATCCTTGTAACGAAAATTTGTTACAGAGTTCATCGTTTTCAGCCAAGGTTCGTTAAGAGTCATTTTAAAACATGTTTAAAACCTTTTATTACATAAAAAATGTAAAAATGCATATTTTTTTAATGGCATAAAAAAGTTACTTTATTTTTAAAAATAACCTTTAGTTATAGTAAAAAAATAACATTAAAAAATTAAAAAGATTAACATGTAAAAAATATTTATCTTTTAAGATTTAAAAAAACATAAAAAAATTTGTAATTAACTTTTATTATGAAAAAGCGTATTTTAAATTTTTTAACATTTATAATTTTTTTTGTAATAAGGTTACAATACGAATTGAATTTTTTAACATTTTTTGAAAAGGTTTTTTATTATATATTTTTTTATAAAAATAGTTTTTTTTTCTTACAATTTTGTATTATAATTCTATTAAAAATTTATGTAATGCGACTTTTTTAAATAATAAGAAAAAAAATTTGGACGAGAGCTAAATGTTTTTTTTTAAAAGTTAAATTTTTATGCATTTTTAAAATTTTTATGTATAAAACATGTTTTACAATGACCTTTAACGAACGTTGGCTAAAAGGGATGAACTCTGTAACAAACCTTTCGTTACAAGGATTAATTTTGTAAATAAAAAATACTTATGACATATTTAACCGGTCAACCAACATGTCATATTACATGTTATTGTTTAAATTTTATAGTAAGTTTATGGTTTCAGTAGATAATAAAATAAATTGTGTGTTTCGAAGATTTGACAAAAATAAGTTATATGTTGTTATCTTTCGTTCTAAAAATTAAAACACGTATAAAATTATAACTCGATATAATGTATATAATAGTTCTCTCCATTTACATAGGCATCTTAAATTTTATAATGTATACTTTGCACATGACAAATAAAACTTTGACTTTGCAATTTTGAGATCAAGTTTTATAGGCTTTCTTTCAAAGTAAATTGTATATGTAATAATAAATCAAGGGTACGTTTTTAAATGAAACAGTTGCGTTGGAAACTTTACTTTTTACATACTAATAATTTGGGTAATGACTTTTAGGTCGCGCCTCGTTGCAGGAAATATGGTTGTCTGCCGTTGTTGTTAGCGAGTAAGACCGTGTCATTGATTTTGGAGGCCTTGCTAAGAAATATAAAAATGCCCGAAATCATGTATTTTAAGTATCATAAATTTGGTTGAGTTTGACTAATTTGTAGAATGTTTACGAATAAGAAACCGTGCATGTTTTTTCAATATTTTACACTTGTCAATTATGCTTTATCTTGAATAAAACACTAAGTAATAAAAATGTATACAAAATATGTGATGTTTAAATAATTATGTGAGCACCACTGTGTGATACGTTTTTTTCGATGTAAAAAATATTGTATCTCATAAAATGCTAAATATAGATGTTATTTGGATTTGAAATTTGTCAAGTACAAAAACTAAAAGGGTTAAATTACATCAATACATATTTATAAAGCCACTACTTGTGAAAAGAGTAAAAAACGATTTATTTTGGCCCCACATATAAAGATGTCAGTGCAACATCTTCCTCACAAATCGTATAAACCCATTGAACACAAAAAGTAACTTCTTTGGAAACATCACAAAATACACTTCAGTCATCCCGAACTTTTATTTTTTGGCTCTTATTTTTGAAAGTTTGAGGCCCTTAAAAAATGAAGCCCGGCCTGTGTGGATACACACTCTGCACATGCTCAAATCCGGCCTTTTGCACCGGACAATTATACTTGGCTGAATAGTGTTTGAATTGTAAAAAGTTGTAGTAAGGCAGTGGATAATTAGATTAGTCTGATATTGCATTGCCTACAACATAAGTTTGTTGCCAGAAGATTTTGGTTTGTTCAGGTCAACTGGTTGTCCTAGATACATTAGTATTATTATATTGCATTATTTGCAACATAAGTTTGTTTCCAAAAGAATTTGGTATCTCTAGGTCTACTGATTGTCGTAGGCAGAAGTCGTTATATGTTGCATTACAGTTTAGACTACAAAAGGTTACGTTATGGTAGTCTTTTCATGCTTGGCTATTCTTATTTATTTTTCTTTGCTTCTGAAGCCAGTTGCTCGGTCAGGGATCTTTTAGCGGATGTTGTTATGTGTTGAGTCTCTTGGGGTCGAAAGGTTTTTAAAAATATTTCACGCACTTCGACTATCACATCCTTTGCTTGAGTTGCTGCATATTGCAGGTGTTTATCGTCTTTTACACTTGTTTGCTGATGAAAGCCCAGTCATCGCAGCAGCACCAAACAACATTGAACCCCTTAAAGCAAAAGAATTTGGACCCCTGACCTTTGCGGAGTTTAAGCCCCGAGCATGAATTTCTCCAAGTTTAACGTCGTTATCATTTGGCATGCAAGATGGAAGTGCATCATCCCTTAGTGCCTAAAAACTCGACTCGTGTGTCAAAAACAATATATATAATAAATACAATACAAAATAAGGTGCAAGTCACATTGGATACAATATCCATAGCTAAAACAATACAAAACTGATAGTTGGTGATACATTTATATCTACAACGTTAGCTTGTAGATACTATTGCCAGTAATAGCCTTTCTTAGTGAGACAAACACCATTTAGAGCTTTTCGAAAAAAGAAAAAAAAAACACCATTCAAATATTGTACTTGTTATCAGAAACACTTTCATACCATTGTTGTCATTGTTTTCCCTTACGAATATATAGTTGTATTATGCACTATTACAACAAATTAAACCATAAAGATGATGAAGATTAATAATTACAATATGTTAATATTGATTCTAATAGTTGACTCTAAACTTGTTGGGGCAATACAGCGAACACGTTTTATGATGTAACCATATTTTTTGAATTCATATACAAGTTCGACGAGGTTCATCCTAAATTGAGTCCGCAATCTTCTATATAAAATAAGGAACAAAACATGTCGTCGATACCTATAAGGCTCAGGTCTGCAAATATAGGAGCCAAACCAAACACCACTATTGGCTGAAACTGTAACCCAGGTCAAGTGACCTCGCCAAGATACTTTTGCTAACAATAAACCAGGTCAAGTTACCTCGCCAAGATACTTTTGCTGCAACAATAAACCGGGTCAAGTAACCCCGCCAAAACACCGACATTGGTATATTGAGGCCACAAAACATTTAAACGCAGACATTAGTCATCATTGCCTTAACAAATCATTTAAGTCTAAAAATGAATTGAAATCAGTATACATCATTTAACTTAATATTTTTTTTGTTATGAGCTTAGCATTCGCAAGCTTCCCTGAGTAAGATTTAATAACTCGGATCCCTTCTAACCATGCCGCCTTTTCAGGGCTGGTGCCATGCTTGCAACACGCCCATAAAATGACGGAGATGATATGGAAAAGCTTCCAAATACGCTCATCCTATTCGATACTACTAAGCCTTAAACAATCATACAACCTTCTAATGGTTCCATGAAAAAACTTAGCTATAAAACTTAATATCAGGGGCTGTTTGTTGAAGCTTATCTTTTAGTTTACAAATTTTTATCAAAGGGGCCGTTCATTTAAACTTACTGTTGTTGTTGTCGTTGTCTCTATTAATGAGATAAATAATTAGAAATTGAAATCTACCAATGGGGAGCCAAAGAAATTGACGATACATAGTTCACGGTAAAAAATCTATATAAAAGTCACGAAAGTAAACTTGGCTCAAATAACAAATTTTTTATAGCAGCATGTCTTTATCCTACAAATCTTTAGCAATTATGACATATGATTAACCCTCTGGTCATGGTTGAGAATGAAGATACGCCATCACCAGATCCTTTATGCAGGTTCTAATGACAAACCTAGAAACAGTAAGCAGAGAGGGTTATCTCAGTAGATCAGATCAGGTAGTTAGCAGTTTTTCATTTGTCCTCGGGAAACTACGTTCCTTTTGTAAAGTAGACCTTTTTAAAGTTTTAGTTGATGTATGATTTATAACCCCACCATCTAGTCTTATTGTTGGGTATCTCATCTCACAATTAATTGTGTTCTTTAAGAACTTTTCATTGATACCCTACTGTTATACCAGGTATCTTAACTTACAAGGTATCTTAGCTTGCAAAAATTTTGATTGGCTAAATCTTTCCCCAAAAGTTTGAAACAAAGTTGGTAATTTTTCAATATCACGTGAGTTAAGTTTATGAATTAGAAAAAGTACACCCTTGGGGGTTCCTGCTCATGTTGGCACTTTACTCATTAGAATAGATAACAAATATGTATCTCAACATATTTTTTCTAAATCCACTTATATAAATGGGTCAATTTGGGTTATATTTTATCTTTAACGGGTCACATTCTATAGAATTAACAAAATAGCTAAACATGGAGTAGGTACGTTACCTGAATACCTGCTGGTATGACATCACTTTTGTCATAGATATAATTTCACTGTTATATATTGGATGTTAAATGTCCTATGTTGATCATTATTGTCAATGTTATATAAATAAATAGACACTCAGCCGTAAGTACTTATATATCCAACGATATTAAGTAAATAGGTTCCTTCATTAATTCTAATGCTCGAACTTGAATAATCAGATACTCATTAGCAAGTATGACATACAAATCCTAATAATTGATATATATTGGTGTCAGATCTTGGTAAAAGCAAACTGTTTTTTATGCTTCCCTTCACTGTATAACAGCTCAGAATTAGTAAAATGATGGTCTGGTATATTTTCATTTCGCAAAAAGGTCCTAATTTTCTAAAACGCCAATTGTTTCATTCTATATCATAAGTACTTTTCTTACAACGCACCATTACCCCAAGTTTCCAACCATCATGTTTAGTTTATTAACAAAGTTTTACCTTTTCGTTTGTTTGAAACTTGATTTGACCATTCCCAAAGATGTGAAAGACACTACAAACTCAGTAAATCAACATGCCTATATACCATATTTTTATTAGATCCAAATAATAAACTTAGTGACTACCAAACCCGAAACACCAACTCGGGCCTACTGATTTCTAAATGGTTGATCCTTTGATCTATCGGGGAGCGTTGTTTCGTAATGGAGCGTTCAGGGGTGTTTGAATGTTCAGCAAAACTAATTACTACAAGTATTGAAACAAATTAATAGTTTGTACTTCACGCACCACCCAAGCATAAACATATCGTCTCGAAAATAGCAATTCATGCAGGATGACGAAAAGGGACTTCAACCACAACTTAACATATAGCATGTTGACATCTCATCAAATATATTTTGTCTTTCTAGAAGTTTTTAAGCCATTTTCGTGATCCGACAATTTCTTTTGCTTCTGATTAACAAAATGAAAAAGTCTATGCTATTGATTTGTACAAATCATAAGGATGAAGCTTAGATCCGATAATATATTCAATAGAATTTACCTTAGTACTAAGCTTTCTTGCACCAAGACCTCCCCGTCTTTCCAGGATTTTTCGAGCCGATGGGCTTCTTGACAGCAGTCTGTACGAATTTCTGGAGCTGTCAATAAAGCAGAGTCATTGCTGACAGTTTTTGCTGAAATACTCTCTTTGGGGGTTTCAATGGCCTTGAAATCCATCTTCATCTGATCTGTTATCCATGAATCTAAATTGGTACACCTGCAAAATTTAATAGCTTTATGGGTTAGATATTACATGTCTATAAAGATAATGTTTTGTTCACCTATAAAGCATCAACATCCAATAAGTGAAAAGTTGATTTTCAGTGTTTGGAACATTTTAATAATAAAGGAAAATAGTCAGATGTGAAACAACTTACTGAACACCACTTACATAAGATAACATTTGCCAATAAGTCTTCATACACTCTGTGTTATTCGTATGCTTTTTTTTTCAAATGGTCACTCGAATCTATAATGTAAGCCATCTACCAACCTAGAAGTATCAGAATGATGGCCCATTATAAGCAAAAGAAAGTATAATCAAAAGGAAGACGAGAAATGTGATAAATCACTTTTTAAAGATAAACTTAGACATAATTCGGTGGACCTGGTGGATGTCCCAATTTGAGGAAGATCTCGTTTGACAACATCCATCTACAACCTTTTGTAATAGCAACGACGGATGTAGCAACTTTTCTGGTGTTGCAAACATATACTCAGTTTCTTTTGGTATCCATTTGGTGGAAGGGTTAGAGAGGTTTGTGGCTTTAAGTTCTCAAAAATGTCAATTGACAGGGGAGCAGAACTCACGTGCACATTACCACATTTATGCATCTGAGGTTTCATCGGAGCGAGCAATGGCCAAGTAGTGAGATCTGCACATAGAGAAGGCGTATAAAATGCATATTAATGTTGCTTTAAACAATCCGCATAACAACGTTTACATTACAACCTACAAAATCTCTAGACAACAGGGAGCCACACAGGGGTTACAAACTAACATTTATACATAAGTGGGCATGATATTGGTTACTTTTATAGTGAAACTTAGAACAATCATCATATATTACGTACTGACTTATTAATTCTGACATTCAAACACGCATACACATAGGAACCTAATAATGCATGCAGGCTAAAACAAAATCAGCCCTATCATTGGGACCAAAATATTTGTATTCAGAAAAGCAAATTTGTACCATTCTTTCTATTATGGAATCATTGGTCCTCTCTTCCAAAGAGATATCAATACATTAAATTAAATCACTTCAAATGATAGAAATAAAGCCTCCTTACAGATAATTTATCTTTCCCTAACCGAGTTGCACTTTCTTCTACTAAAAGCAGTGTCAATCCCGATAACTACAAATGCTTTTTTCCTTCTTGTGTGCTTCTCTAAAATCTTCTTGTTTGCTTGCAAATTTATATGGTCGGCTTTATCGGGTAAACTATGGACAGTGATAAAACTATGTTCTGCACAACATATATTGCAGTTAACTAAATACTACGTAGTAGTTTTGCAATAGTCACCCGAATGATGCTTCAAGACATGTATATTTCCAAGAGCATAATTTGACTGCTTGGTAAGTGTTTTTCTTAGATACAAACATTGAAGGACAAAAGTACCTCTCAGCATCTAATTTCCTCTAACTGAATCGCGTTTTTTTCTGCTACTGAACGCAGTGTTAATCCCGATAACCACAAATGCTTTTTTCCTTCCTCTATTGCTTCTCAAAAACCATATTGCTTGTTTGAAACTTTCTTGGTCGGCTTTCACGTGTAAACTTTTGAGAATAGGAAGCTCAAATCGAACCTTCGATATCGTGTTTTTCAAGTAATGTGATAATCTTTTACAATGCATACCATTTTACCATTAGAAAAACATCTTGGTGCGCTTTGAATATTGACATGCTTGCTGCTGGTAACTGGAAGATGTCTATGTAGGCATTCATGGCTGCACCTTGTTGTAAGTAAGATTTGGGATGCAACACCTTTGAGATGCAAAACTGGTTCGCCCGAACCAAATGAACCGTGACCACTCGTATTTCCACTATTTCTTTGTTGTTGCTGCTACCAGTTTCCAGCATTCAAATTTGGTGAAACTGCAACAGAATGCTGCCATTTCCAATGTGCAAAGGACGTTCTTTCTTGTTGATAGTTCTTATTCTATACTCGTCGGTGAAGACCCCTAATTCACAACCAATGTCGAATCATCCACAATCACATGCTTCACCAGACCTCCATCAGTGAAGAGTGTTCCTTCACTGTTTGTTAAGCTATGACTACCAAAAGGAAGAATGACCACTGTGCTCTCTGAGCTCCTTGAGCCTCCATAGTTTTCTTTAGTTATAATAGAGAATTTCAAAGATAAACTTCTATGTAAAATCAAAAGGATTAGCAGAGGTTCCTCAGTGATTGTCAGCACATTTAACAGCAACTGATATGACTTTCTCCATGATGCATATGAATTTCAAGCTTGGATGCAGTAAATACAAATAGCTTGGTAAACCTAACTCGTTACATAATGTATATCATTCAGGTGCATATTATATAGTTGTCTATCTATTGTTCTCATACAAGATAGGTATTTGTTGTTCCGAGTAATGCCTTCATATTATATATTCTTGCATCAAGTTGTGTTGGTCAGAAAGGTAAAAATAATTTTTATTTTCAGGTACTTTAGGGGGCAAAAGCGTGTACAAACCTATAAATGAATAGTAGCAGAAACTATTCAAGTCCGGGGGAAAATTTTCATGATTGTGCACACGCAAGAGCTTGATGTCCTTCATATATGCTGGAGTAGTCAGCCTTCTCTAGGGAGCAAACTATAGCAATCAAACCGATCATGTATTTGGTACTCGTAATACATATTTATTGTTAACTATTTATCAGTTCCAGTAGACATGCCTGCAACATCAATTAATTCCATGTTTAACTGATATCCTTCTTTGCCATAGAAAAATAAAAGGGAATTAGAGCGACGTGTAGCATGGGTGTATCTTGTTTACCCTCTGAGGAAAGCGTGAATGTAATTCAATGATTATGTCAAAGTCGTTTTCTGTGTTTAGACTATCTTCGAGCACTATAGCCCCTACTCTCGAGTTCCAATACGCTATACAATTTGATTTAGAAGTCAAAAAATTTCAAGCTTGGATGCAGTAAATACAAATAGCTTGATCAAACCATAAGACATCACAAAGTATACCAAAACAAAACGTTGCATATTTAATAAACATAGAAACAATATTACAAAATTTTGATTAGCAGAATCAAACCATTGAATAAACGAATGGGATTTCCCTGATGATTTTTGGATCTGTTTGTTCTTAGACGCCTTGATCACGTTGGCAACCTATGCAATTGAAAATTTTTAGGGTTTCAAAACTATGTGCAGAGATTACGTAGAGAGAAATTTTAGGGTTTCAAGACGTACTATGTGTAAGGATTATGTTGAGTGATATGAATTTAATATTTTCAATAATAATAGGATAATAATGAATAATGAAATAACTAAATGCAATAGAGTATATCCTGATGTGTATGAATGTGGCATTGGTTTTTTTAATAATTTATTATTTTTGTTTTGGATAAAAAATCATAAAAAGTAGCTTGGCTTAGTGGTAAGCATGGATAGTCGTTAACCATAGGTCACGGGGTCCAATCTTGCATTTGACACTTTTTTACATAATTTCCGAAAATTCTTTGCTATATGCGATTCTCAAAACTTTATTTTCAAAATTGCGTTTCCAGAACGTGATTTTCAAAATACTGCGATTTCAAACCATAAAAAACGTAGAAAATGGAGAGTTTTTAGGGATTTTGCAATACTATTGGCTAATAGCTGCCATGTCACATATGACTGGGATTAGAGGTGTGGTATCAAATCATAATTATACATATATATATATATATATATATATATATATATATATATATATATATATATATATATATACTAGTTGCAAAGCCCGTCTGATGAACGGGCGTGCTTTTTGAGTATTTTTTTTGAAATTTTTTAGTAACAATTAATCAATTATAACAAAAGATAATAATAAAAACAAAAGAATATTCATCAAGTAAAATTTATTAAAATATCTTCAAAAACAAAGTTGTACTTCGTGCAAATCTATCTCGAAGGTTGTAGTCGTTCGTGCTACCCCTGAGTCCTACATTTCATGAATACAATCTCCTTAACATAAAATAGAAAAGCTTTATTTGCACACATAAATAAAGATCGGTCTGCCTAAACCAACTTGACCCTACCAATATATATTATAACTAGGGAAAGGCTGAATTTATGTACTAACATTTTTGTTCAAATTAACTAATGTACTCAAGATACTTTTTTTATTCCATATCTACGCAACCTTGTAATGATACTTTGACTTTAATACACACATTTTTATCCACGATTTTATACACACTTTTTTTATACGTGCAATTATATACACGCTTTTATACGCGAGAAAATTTGAACTTTGACAGACGATTTTAGCGTCAAAACGGATCCCGTAGACTCTGAAAATCTCGCGCTAAGTCAATGTATACGTTCTCTACAAATTTCAAGTTTTACGTTTTTCATAAAAAAGATATTTAGATGGTCGAAACCTCGAATTAAAACTGTGACAACAATACTAGTATTTTCAGTAATTAAGTAAATTCGGATTTCGACGATCTCGTTTAGTGCTAAAAACTTACTTTTAAGTCTCTAAACCTATAAGTGACTAAATATAGACAGTCTATATATAAAATATTATTAAATAAAGTTTAAAACTTATAACGATAGTAGTATGATAAAAAATGGAAAATTAATAAGCGCATATCGATTCCATTACGAATCTGAAAAATATAACAGTGAAAAGAAATTGCTCAAAAACTTCCCGTTTAAAATTAAACTCAAACACATAACATGCGTCTAAAAATGTGTATCGAAGTGTATGTATACAAACGTGTATAAAAAGGAATGTATAAAAAAGTATATAAAACTGTGTGTATTAAATTTTCTATTTTTATTATTCTACTATTTTTATAAGTTTTACACTTTGTTTTATAATATTTTACGTATAGAATGTCTATATTCAGTCATTAATAGGTTTAAAGACTTCAAAGTAAGTATTTAGCACTAACAGGGACCGTCAAGATTCGGATTTACTTAATTACCGAAAATACTAGTATTGCTGTCATAGTTTTAAATCGGGGTTTCGGCCATCTAAATGTATTTTTCATGAAAAACATAAAACATGAAAGTTGTAGAGAACGTCTACATTGACTTAACGTGAGTTTTTCAGAGTTTACGGGATAAGTTTTGACGTTGAAATCGTCTGCCAAAGTTCAGAATTTCTCGCGTTTAAAACGTGTATATATTAACACGTATAAAAAGTGTGTATAAAAACGTGTGTACAAATACGTGTATTAAAGTCAAGATATCATTACTAAGTTTTCTAATGAAAAAAATGTCAAAGGACTAACGGTGGAAGTCCACGCAGACCAAATGACCAAACTGTAACTTTTCTAAGTGGTAACCGATCAAACAAGTCATATTTTGGTCAATATTGCGTAGATTAGTAAGTATTTGAAACTATGTTGCGTAGATCCGAAATAAAAAAATATCTTAATTATATTAGTTAATTTGAACAAATACGTTACATAAATTCAATATTTCCCCTTATAACTAAGGCACACCCAACCATTTTGGCATATTAAATAATCACAATTTATAGAAGTAAGATGGATAAAAGTTATGAAATAATAACAAACTTTTTGATATTTTTTATAGCCAAACACATACTTTTTTATTACCGATACCACCAACGTACTTTCAAATTAATTTTCATCTTGAACCAAGCATTCGTCATGTTAATTATAATGTGACAACGTTAATCTAATTAGACAACTATCATTCGCAATGTTAGTTCTTTATATTATTTACATTTTTAATTAACTAAAAATAAAAATAAGAAATTTTGTTTATTTTTAGTTTTTTTCATACTTTTTAACATCTCAAATATTATAGAAAATATTTTTTTGGTACAATTTAAACTTTTTAAAAAATTTGATTTTTTTAGAAAGCGTAATTTTTTTTTCTTACGATTTTCTCAAAATTCAAAAACAATAGTCAAATCTTATTAGTAACCTAGAATAATTACGTTGGAAACTCAAAAAGATATTATACATCTATGATAACAACTCCCAAATCATTAGGAAACGATAGTCAAATATTATGAGTAACCTACAATAATTATATTGGAAATTTATTTTAGAATACATCTTTGTTCCACTCAATCAAAAGCTACCTGCAAGCTCTCAATATTTTGTTACAACTGATCTTTGGTTGCACAATTTTTTTGCAAACGTGCTTATGCGGTTGCTTAACTGCTTTCCAAACCTGGAGTCTCTAACTTTGACTTTTCAAAAGATTAAGTTTTCCTAAGAGCGTTAGGTGTAGTAACGCACCAACGCGCATTGCTCGGAGTTGTTGGGCGTTACTACACCACAATGAAATATAAATATGGTTCTAACTTCTAAGCATATGCTTACGTCAACGAAAACATATTTGCGTGAATCAAAGAGATATGGATTACATCATTTAGATTTGATTTTAACAAAAAACTTGATTTTTTGGTGGAAAAGACAAACAGGTAAATATTGTGGACGGTTATAATTGAGCAGGGTTGACTAACATGTTTTTGTCCATTCATTTCAAATTCTTATATCTTTGCAAAATGTGATAAAAATTTAAACATGAAACTAAGTAATCTTATATTTTAAAGATCAAGGGATTGAAACACTTGGCAACTTAGTCAATAAATTCATATCATTTTTTTGAACGGAAGGTTAGTGGTTAGTAGTTAGTGGGGAGACCACTTAGTTGGTAGCTAACAAATCTCATGCAACAAAATGACACTTGAAATAAGCTTCACAAGTATACATTAGCTGTAATGATCACTTAAAGTTCAAAGAAGAACAAAACATTTGCAGCCCAAGTTCCACGAAAAAAACATCAAACTACTCTAGACCAAATACTAACGTTTATGTTTAAAGTCTTAGAAACTATCTAACCAAGTATTAGCATAATCAAACCACGTTACAAACAATAACATACATTACTGTCACAAAATTTCCAAATTTAGTTCAAAGGGCATATCAGTGAAGGCCTAAATTGAGATATACCAATGTGTTCTGGGCGCCCAACTCTTGTGAAATTCTTCCAAGCTTTGTCACAATTACTACCTACTTCTTCACCCTTTCAAACAAATCCTGCAATACAAAAAATAAACTTTATTAATGTTTTCACCACTTTCGACTTACGCGGTTTTAAATAAGTTATGATCGGATCAGCCCGAAATATTTTCCATCAAGGAACAACAACATTTGGTTGCAAAGTATTAATTCATTTTGTGTTGATGTCGCATATTCCGTAACTTTTATATAAAAAATGCTTGAAGCAGGAGATGCAACATGAACAACTTGATTTATTACTAAGAAAAGACAAAATACGACAACATAAAATGTACTTTCCTATAGAGTGACATCAGTAAGACGATTAATGAAACTGGATAATTTCATATAATAACAACGACAGTTTTATGTTTATAGTACGTACATGAAAAAGTTTCACTTTATTTTGTTGTAGTGGAGCAGCTGCCGACAATCTTTTCAGATTGATCTCGGTTTTAATCTATCTCGTCCTCACTTTAACACAACAAGTATTGACAAAAAAATTATACCAGACTCGAAAACACTATAATGGATTTAAATATTGTTACCTGTAGCATTGGTGGTTGGTGGTTGGTGGTTGCTGAGTACTCAGGGTTGTATTTTTGTTGTAGCTCGTTACATCAGTGGGTGGAGTTCATGTAGCGATTGTAAAACCTGTAAATTTCAGGTTTTGACTTGTGAACATTATGTACGTCACTTCATGATATCTAAATATTTTATACCACTTTTCTTTGCATGAATCATTTGAACCATCACATGCATTTCATAATCATGCATCATCTTAACAGGAAAGCAATTATATCACAATGTTACTGTGACTATGCACTTTTATTACAAAAGTGTGACTACATTTGTATGACAATATTTCAGTAATCATACAGGACAACAAATGACCTAATGTGAAGAACTTTGAGTCTTTTGAAACATATGGTCACTTGCATGCATCCCACTGATTTTTCCCAAGAACAACGTCATGATCACAGTATATGATTGATTACCTATTTATATATATATTTTCACTATGATTGACTTCAGACTACCCTGACTATTACTTTTACATATAAACATCTAATAAATCATACTATGAATATATCTTATACGTAAATGTAATAATATAACCACCTAGGGACCATGCTTTCACCAAAAGGCACTAAACGTAACTAAAACACTTAAAACCCGAGCTTACTCCAAACACTACGACTTAAAAATCATTTAACTCATACTTAAACATGACTACTAAGTAAGACGAACCCAAACCTACACAAAATTATATATACACGTACATATATACTTAACCCCAAACCTTTTTCACCAAAACCTTACATTTCTCACAAATCTTTCTAACTTAACATTATCTTTAAACACTATAAACACAAACTAGTTTTTCTCCTCACTAACAATACCAAAACCGCCGGTTTTGGTTGCCTTCTTTTAAACCATGGGAAGTTTGTACTAACTAGCATTTAAAGAGTGTACTAAGTTATGATTAAGAAGCTAAATTACCCTTACACTCTTTCTTGTCTTGAGCCGTGTATACCTCCCACACCACACACCATTTTGTACAAACTTAAACCATTGTTACTTACACAAGTCACATCCCCCTTTCTTGGAACCCTATATGCCACGGCTACACACATAAACACCCTACAACCTTGTACAAATATGGAGCATTTAAGGTTGTGTACTTCATTGTACAATCAAAGCTAAGCAAATCTTTGCCTATCTCTCTCTTGCCGTGTCTCAACCCCAAGCCACACCTTCATCCTCTTCACTCTTTGCTATATAGCACCTTGAGACACTCACTTCTCTCCTTCACCACAAACACACGGATCAAAAACCCCACATAATACCTAGACTAAACAAAATCTCAACTTACTACATTTACTACCAAATCAAGCATTGAAGACTAGAAGTAAAGACTCCTAGGATTCGTGTGACTATAAGCCGCCGCATCCTCACCTCCTCTTGCCTACATTTTTGGTCAAACAAGTAAGCATGAACTTCTCCATTAATTTTCCTTAATCATTTTGCGTTTCATGCATTCCCATGCTACACATAATGAGGTTAGGATACATGCACACGTTAAAAGTTCTTAGCCACACTCTAAACAACATGTAAACTCGCGGCATAGATAAAATTTGGGAAGCCTTACGTTGTGAATCCTTAAAAAACACAAGTATGTGAACCTATAGGAGCGTTAGTATACCCCTTTGCCTTAAAAACATATATAAGCCGCGACTCAATGAGAGCTATTAAGCTAGCTCTTTCCCCATGAGTTGTATTAAGCTAATACATGAACTTATACAAGTCACACTAAGTTCAACTTATGTATAAATCATTTTTAAGCCGAGTGTTACCTTAGAAAATAAGCTAACTTGAAAACCTTGTAATAATAAAAATAAGCCGAATCTATAAGGCCTTAGTATAAGCCCATAAGCCTCAAAACAATAAGCTTAAAAGTCATAAAAATATAAGCCAAATTTATATAAGCTCATGTGTCATGGAAATATAAGCCGAGTATACATAAGCCCTCACTAAGCTTTTATTTAGAAACCAAAACATCTAATAAGCCCATATAGCAAATTAGTATAGGCCCATTAGTGAGAAATTAACATTTACTAATTTACCACAAGTTTTTACCAAGCCCAACACTTTTTACCTTAACCGGATGTAAATGGGCCGTGTAGCCCATTATGGGAAATTAGTGGTTACTTTTTGTGCCGATTATGTAAATTGGTGAAAGATGGACCCGAAAGTGAAAATATAAAAATAGAAATTCCTTTTATTACTTTTTACTACTTGGTAAAAATTATTTAATCTATGTAAAACTTAAACAAATAAACCGTGACCCTTATTGGGCCACTTAAGCCCATTTAAGCTTAATCAAACCAACCGTGACCTTTAATGGGCCACTTTAGCCCATTCGATTTAAATGAGTAACTTTTTGGGCCAAATGTGACAAGTTCCAAAAGATATGGCCAACTTTGAAAACCAAGTGAAACCTTTGATCATTTTCGTGACTCTCATAAAATACAAGGGCCGGTTGTGCTACTTTTGAAACTAAAGGGTACCAAGAGTCAAACCGTGTGTAACAATAAACTACAAGGACCATTTGTGACATTTTTGAAACTTAAATCAAGCCCTAATCCCACTTATTTTCATGCCGTGGGATTGGAGGGGGGTATTTTGCCATTTCCCGAAAGTTTATCAAGCCCTAGGGGGCGTTTTCATAAAACGGGATAACCGACGAGGACTAACGATGTAATAACCATAACGGATAAAAATACATGATAAGGTTTCTAAACTATATATTAGTTACAAGTGTAATCCAAATTTAATTACTTAAAAAGGGGTTATCATAGAACGGGTAATATGCAAAACGGATTAATTAAATTAAATTACAACTGTACGATATTAACGAAACCATTTAACTACCTCCTTTGTGAAACCTTAAAAACATAATAAGGTATAAAGATTATTCTTCGTTTTAAATTAAATAAAACTTATGGATTTATTGAATTTACGATACCTCTTTCTTTAAACACAAATTAATAAACTCGTATATTCATATATATTATTTTTCTTGAAAACAATATATATAAACACATCCTTAATTTATTAGGAAAGAATTAAGCCAACGTATCAATCTATAATCTGTGATCATGCATTTTCATATGTACATTCATCATGCGTTATTATTTGTGCATTTACTGAGACACACATAAATTACTTAGGCAATTCTACTGCTTCGTGATCATACTGTGCCAGTACATTCAGTGACATCATCACTGCATCATTACCACTGAGGTGAGTTCATGGCCCCATCTTTACTGTTTTATAACTGGGGGAGAAAACATACAAACGTTTATTTTTATGCAAGCATGCACAGACAACAACAATTTATTGCCTACTGTTTGCCCCATTCCCGTGGACTGTAATAGTTAATAGTGTAGCGCGAAATGTATGGATAGATCTATTCGGGTGTTGACAACACCCGGCCTGTCGTGATCAGCTATCACGTGATGCTTAGTCCAAGCAGCAGGTTTATGTCATTGTCGGATTAAGGGAAACAAACTTCAGGATAGACCCAATGGGCGTACTGACAATCATGTCTAGCTTCTATTACAGGGCAGTAGGAACTACTGTAGTATTGGGCTGTGATGTCCTGCTACCTTCGTGATGCTTTGCATATTAATACTTTATTTAATTAAACCTGTGAATTCACCAACCTCGTGTTGACCCCCACATTTTTACTTTTATGTTTTCTCAGGAAAGTAAGCAGGTTCATGCATTGGATTCCAGCATTTTAGGAAAGCATCATGTTGACCATTGGGCTGGGATATTTACTTCTGTTTTACAATAAATGTGGTTTTATTCTGAACAAGATACAATGTGTACAATTAATTCATGTAATATGTATTTGAATGATTTTATGATCATCGCTCTATATGCTATGTGCTATCGATCCACCCAAGTAACACCCCAACTATTATTCCGCTGCATTTGACCAATCTGGGGGTGTTACAGAGAATGGTATCAGAGCGCATAGTTATAGAGAACCAGATCAAAGACTTAAAAATTTTAAGAAATGAAATTTTTAAAACTGGACTATAACTGAACATAAAAAATCAGTTTGAAAAGAAAAATTGATTTTTGGGAACCTATAAGTTAGGCATATGGCATTATAGAGCATGCATATTATTATGAGCTAACCTCACATTGATTTATTTCCTCATGGCAAATAAATCACATAAGTGTCTGTTTTATACTTTTTACCTCATGGTTAAAAGCTTTTTAAACCACATCCCATATGCATCATGAAAACATTTTATGTTGTGTAAGTTGAAAACTTGCTCAAAACTATAAAATATTACTTTCAGATATCATGACGACGCCTACTGTTGTTACTACCTTCGAGGAGCTTATGGTTCCTACCATCACACCTTTGTCACCGACATCAGTGCTAGTTAGACCTGCATCTGATACAGAGTCCAGAGATGACCAGCAGGACGGGGTCATCGTACTCACAGATTCACCTACTCCTTCACCACCCACTACACTTCCTACTACACCACTTCTTGTAGTACCTGCATCCCCTCCCAGAGAGGCGGACCAGGTCGTACCTTTTCTACCACCACCACCTTCTGTACCTCGCACTCACCCCACCAGTGCCTTGCCACCTCGTAAGAGGAGGCATGACCCTATCACCGATTCGACTTATGAGGTCGGAGAGGGTTCAGGAGCCGGGCAGGCTAGACTTAGTGCCCTTCAGGCACAGGTCGATGCACTTACAGCCCGACAGGCACAGGACACCACTCTCATTCACTCTCTACTACAGGCGGACCAGCAGGGTCGCGCCATGCTCCAGGAGAGACTAGACTCTCTCTATTGGGCCATGGCCGGAGAGTCATATACCACCAGAGAGACCATACATTGGCTATTAGACGAGGTAGCTTACCTTCGTTGCCGTCTAGCTATGTTGGAGAGTCATTCCTACGAGACTCGAGCCGCCATCTACTCACAGGAGGACACCTTCAGGACCTTCATGGACCTAGCAGATCTCCGTCATCAGGGGATTACTACAGAGACAGAGCAGCTACGCAGTGCCGACACTGCACGTCAGCAGCAGCTACTAGAGGCCTTGAGACACACCAGGGAGACCCGGAGTGCCGTGATCCGTATGCAGGACGAGCGTGCATCACCAGTTGGACCATCTGCACCTGCAGGCAGCCACACTAGTGTAGGGTAGATTTTTAGTTGTACATCATGACAAGCACTGAGTTGCATCTCAGCTCTCATGATTTATCTCTTTTGTATTTGTATTCCTTTTCTGATGTATTTGTAGTACCTAACCTTAGTAGGTAGGATATCTTTTGGTTGTATCACAAACATATGTACCACTATTTCAGACAGGTTGCTATGACCCTGTCTTAGATCGGTTGTACTTGTACTATATTATTGTTCACAGGAATGATATGTTACTGTTCATTTGTTTGGTTACATTTATATTATTATGAACTCTTAACGGATTATCAAATTTGTTGTGAATTCTATGCATAGACATTCCCCATGCAGATTAATATAACCATCTTTTATCAACTAACGAATCTCAGAATTTCCTTATAGAAAATGCGACCAAGACGCGTACGCCCAAACGCCGCAGAAACACCTGCAACGACTATATCTGATGCACAACTCAGAGTGCTGATCGAGCAAGGCATTACTGACGCCTTAGCTGCCAGGGAAAACCGCCCCAGCGGAACCCATGGAGACAGTGAAAACTCTAATAACCGAAACCGCGAAGCTCGAGGATGTACTTACCCTGACTTCCTAAAATGCAAACCCAGCTATTTCAAGGGCAAGGAAGGGGTAGTCGAGCTCATGCAATGGTTTGAGAGGACTGAGATGGTGTTTCGTATTAGTGACTGCACCGAAGAGAACAAAGTGAAGTTTGCCACCTGTACTCTTTTGGAACATGCACTCACATGGTGGAACTCACAAGTTGCAACCCTCGGACACGATGGAGCTTATGGTATGACGTGGACTGCGTTGAAGGAAAAGCTTACCATGAAATACTGTCCCCGTAGTGAAATCAAGAAGCTGGAGATTGAATTGTGGAATCTCAAATGCATCAACTTCAATATCACAAGCTACAACCAGAAATTCCAAGAACTAACCTTGATGTGTACCCGCATGTACCCGAAAGTGGCGGATAAGATAGAAAAGTACGTTAGTGGACTTCCCGATTCTGTTCACGACAGTGTGCTCGCATCTCGACCTACTACCATCGAGAGTGCCATCGAGTTTGCCACAGAGCTAGTGGACAAACGTGGTCGTGATCATATGACTAGGCAGGCAGAACACAAGAGGAAAGTCGATGATAACTACCGTCATCATCCTCAGACCCAACCGCCCAAGAGGCAAGGCTTAAGTCAAATCTGTAGTGCTATTTCCTCAGGACCACCGCGATACGCAGGAAACAAACCCAGATGCCCCAAGTGTAATTTTCATCACCACTCCACAAATGGATGTCGAAGTCTCGAGCAGAACAATGCACCTGTCCCGACCAACAGAAACAATTTCAGTACCAACAACAAGCCCCACAATGGCAACAGGCAGAATTCCCGTGGAAGTGGATACCAAGGAAACCGCCAGCTCACAGGCAGTGGAAACATGGCTCGCAAAGAAATCCATTGCTTTGGTTGTGGAGAAATTGGACACATCAGACCTGACTGTCCAAAGCGTAAGAATGAAAGCCAAAGCGGAGCACCCGCCAGGGTTTATGTCATAGGAGAGAACAGGACCAACCCCGACTCCAATGTAGTTACTGGTACGTTCCTTCTAAATAATCGCTATGCAAATATTTTATTCGATACAGGAGCCGATAGGAGTTTCGTATCCACTGAATTTGGTAGCTTACTAGGCATTTTACCAACCCCATTAGATAACTGTTACAGAGTTGAACTAGCAGACGGAAAAATCATAGAAACTAACACCATCATAAGGGGCTGTACTCTAAATCTCCGAAACCACCCATTTGATATTCAATTGATACCTATACAACTAAGTAGTTTTGACGTCATCATTGGTATGGACTGGTTAGCCAAGTACCATGCAACCATTGTGTGTGACGAGAAACTAGTCCGTATACCATGGGGAGGCACAGACCTAATTATCCGAGGAGACGGAAATTCGGATAAAGCAGATACTAGGTTGAGTGTAATCTCGTGCACCCAAGCCCAGAAATATCTACTAAAAGGATGCCCCATCTTTTTAGCACATGTTTCTAAAACAGATCAGGAAGAGAAACCTAAGGAGAAACAGATCAAGGACGTACCCATCGTCCGTGATTATCCCGAAGTCTTTCCAGACGACTTGCCAGGATTACCTCCGACTCGTCAAGTTGAATTCCAAATAGACTTGGTGCCAGGAGCCGCACCTGTAGCTAAAGCACCCTACCGTTTAGCACCCACCGAAATGAAAGAACTCGCGGAACAACTCAAAGAACTGTCAGATAAAGGCTTCATAAGGCCCAGTTCCTCACCTTGGGGAGCCCCAGTACTGTTTGTCAAAAAGAAAGACGGTTCATTCCGAATGTGTATCGATTACAGAGAACTGAATAAGTTAACTGTGAAAAACCGCTACCCGTTACCACAAATCGATGACCTATTTGATCAACTACAAGGATCAAGCATATACTCCAAGATCGACTTACGATCTGGGTATCATCAATTGAAGGTCAGAGAAGAGGACATACCAAAAACAGCTTTCAGAACACGATACGGTCATTATGAGTTCCAAGTCATGCCATTTGGACTAACTAATGCACCAGCTATATTCATGGATCTTATGAACCGAGTATGCAGACCCTACCTGGATAAGTTCGTAATAGTGTTTATTGACGACATCCTCATCTATTCCAAGAATGAGCAAGAACACGGAGAACATCTGGCTCAAGTGCTAAAATTGCTTAAGGAAGAAAAGCTGTATGCAAAATTCTCAAAGTGCGATTTTTGGATCCCAAAAGTACACTTTCTTGGTCATGTAATTGACGACAAGGGAATCCAAGTTGATCCGGCGAAAGTCGAATCTGTGAAAGATTGGACATCTCCCACATCTCCAAAGGAGATTCGTCAATTCTTAGGACTTGCCGGTTACTACCGACGATTTATCGAAGACTTCTCTAAGATCGCTAAACCAATGACCAAACTCACTCAGAAAGGCATAAAATTTGTGTGGGAAGAAAAGGAAGAAGCTGCATTCCAGGCCATCAAGCAGAAATTATGCAGTGCACCCATTCTAGCTTTACCAGAAGGTAACGAGGACTTCGTTGTCTACTGCGACGCCTCACATAAAGGGTTGGGAGCTGTGTTGATGCAGAGACAGAAAGTGATTGCTTACGCTTCAAGACAACTGAAGAAGCACGAGCAAAATTACTCCACACATGATCTAGAACTTGGATCCGTAGTTTTTGCCTTAAAAATCTGGAGGCACTATCTGTACGGAACCAAATGCACAGTCCACACCGATCACAAGAGCTTGCGACATATTCTAGACCAGAAGGAATTAAACATGAGACAACGTTGTTGGATAGAACTACTCAGCGACTACGACTGTGACATCAAATACCACCCAGGCAAAGCAAATGTAGTTGCCGATGCACTAAGCCGAAAGGGAACTGATCCTCCCATGAGAGTTCGAGCCCTAGTCATGACCATTAGTTTGGACCTACCCAAACAGATATTAGAGGCACAACTCCAAGCACAAAAGCCTGAGAACATCGGAAAGGAAGACATAGGGGGAATGCTTAGGACGGACCTAAGCAAGGAAAAGTTGGAAGCTAGAGCAGATGGAACATTATGCCTACATGGGAGAAGTTGGCTACCCTGTTATGGAGACCTAAGAAACGTAATCATGCACGAATCCCATAAATCCAAGTACTCCATACACCCCGGATCCGAAAAGATGTATCAAGATGTGAAAAGATTATACTGGTGGCCAAACATGAAGGCAGACATTGCCACCTACGTGAAGAAATGTCTGACTTGTGCTAGAGTAAAAATCGAACACCAACGACCATCAGGGTTACTTGTTCAACCCGACATACCAAAATGGAAATGGGACAATATCACCATGGATTTCATCACCAAACTTCCTACATCATCCCACGGGTACGATACAATCTGGGTAATCGTAGACCGTCTCACAAAATCCGCCCATTTCCTACCCATCAAGGAAAATGATTCTCTAAGTAAATTAGCCAAAACATACTTAAAGGAAGTCGTGACAAGGCATGGAATACCAGTCTCCATCATCTGTGATAGAGATGGCAGGTTTACATCAAACTTTTGGAAAGCTTTTCAAAGAGCGTTGGGAACAAACCTGGATATGAGTACCGCATATCATCCACAGACAGACGGTCAGAGTGAACGAACAATCCAAACGCTAGAAGACATGCTGAGGGCATGTGTGATCGACTTTGGAAAGGGATGGGTCGAACACATCCCATTAGTAGAGTTCTCCTACAACAACAGTTACCATGCCAGCATTAAGGCAGCACCATTTGAAGCCCTCTATGACCGCAAATGTCGCTCACCAGTATGCTGGGCGGAAGTGGGAGAATTTCAGCTAACAGGACCCGAACTAATCCAAGAGACCACTGAGAAGATCACTCTCATCAAACAACGAATTCAAGCTGCCCAGGATAGACAGAAGAGTTATGCTGATAGGAAACGTAAACCTATGGAATTTGTCGTAGGTGACCGTGTCATGCTAAAGGTGTCACCTTGGAAGGGTGTTGTACGGTTTGGGAAACGTGGAAAGCTAAATCCACGTTACGTAGGGCCTTTCAAAGTGATTGCCAGAATTGGAAAGGTTGCCTACCGCTTAGAGCTGCCTCAACAGTTAAGCCGAGTACACCCTACATTCCATGTCTCGAACTTGAAGAAGTGCTACTCAGATGAACCTTTAGCAATGCCATTGGAGGGAGTCCATTTCGACGACAAACTTCAATTTGTAGAAGAACCAGTGGAAGTTGTGGAGAGAGAAGTCAAGAAGTTGAAACGAAGCCAAATCCCGTTAGTTAAAGTATGATGGAACTCTAGGAAAGGTCCTGAGTTTACTTGGGAACACGAAGAATCGTTTAGAGCCAAGTACCCACACCTTTTTACCTAAGCAGTGACGTCACCTTAAGCTTTGAGGACAAAGCTAAAATAACGGGTTTATGCTGTAAAACCTGTAAATTTCAGGTTTTGACTTGTGAACATTATGTACGTCACTTCATGATATCTAAATATTTTATACCACTTTTCTTTGCATGAATCATTTGAACCATCACATGCATTTCATAATCATGCATCATCTTAACAGGAAAGCAATTATATCACAATGTTACTGTGACTATGCACTTTTATTACAAAAGTGTGACTACATTTGTATGACTATATTTCAGTAATCATACAGGACAACAAATGACCTAATGTGAAGAACTTTGAGTCTTTTGAAACATATGGTCACTTGCATGCATCCCACTGATTTTTCCCAAGAACAACGTCATGATCACAGTATATGATTGATTACCTATTTATATATATATTTTCACTATGATTGACTTCAGACTACCCTGACTATTACTTTTACATATAAACATCTAATAAATCATACTATGAATATATCTTATACGTAAATGTAATAATATAACCACCTAGGGACCATGCTTTCACCAAAAGGCACTAAACGTAACTAAAACACTTAAAACCCGAGCTTACTCCAAACACTATGACTTAAAAATCATTTTACTCATACTTAAACATGACTACTAAGTAAGACGAACCCAAACCTACACAAAATTATATATACACGTACATATATACTTAACCCCAAACCTTTTTCACCAAAACCTTACATTTCTCACAAATCTTTCTAACTTAACATTAATTTTAAACACTATAAACACAAACTAGTTTTTCTCCTCACTAACAATACCAAAACCGCCGGTTTTGGTTGCCTTCTTTTAAACCATGGGAAGTTTGTACTAACTAGCATTTAAAGAGTGTACTAAGTTATGATTAAGAAGCTAAATTACCCTTATACTCTTTCTTGTCTTGAGCCGTGTATACCTCCCACACCACACACCATTTTGTACAAACTTAAACCATTGTTACTTACACAAGTCACATCCCCCTTTCTTGGAACCCTATATGCCACGGCTACACACATAAACACCCTACAACCTTGTACAAATATGGAGCATTTAAGGTTGTGTACTTCATTGTACAATCAAAGCTAAGCAAATCTTTGCCTATCTCTCTCTTGCCGTGTCTCAACCCCAAGCCACACCTTCATCCTCTTCACTCTTTGCTATATAGCACCTTGAGACACTCACTTCTCTCCTTCACCACAAACACACGGATCAAAAACCCCACATAATACCTAGACTAAACAAAATCTCAACTTACTACATTTACTACCAAATCAAGCATTGAAGACTAGAAGTAAAGACTCCTAGGATTCGTGTGACTATAAGCCGCCGCATCCTCACCTCCTCTTGCCTACATTTTTGGTCAAACAAGTAAGCATGAACTTCTCCATTACTTTTCCTTAATCATTTTGCGTTTCATGCATTCCCATGCTACACATAATGAGGTTAGGATACATGCACACGTTAAAAATTCTTAGCCACACTCTAAACAACATGTAAACTCACGGCATAGATAAAATTTGGGAAGCCTTACGTTGTGAATCCTTAAAAAACACAAGTATGTGAACCTATAGGAGCGTTAGTATACCCCTTTGCCTTAAAAACATATATAAGCCGCGACTCAATGAGAGCTATTAAGCTAGCTCTTTCCCCATGAGTTGTATTAAGCTAATACATGAACTTATACAAGTCACACTAAGTTCAACTTATGTATAAATCATTTTTAAGCCGAGTGTTACCTTAGAAAATAAGCTAACTTGAAAACCTTGTAATAATAAAAATAAGCCGAATCTATAAGGCCTTAGTATAAGCCCATAAGCCTCAAAACAATAAGCTTAAAAGTCATAAAAATATAAGCCAAATTTATATAAGCTCATGTGTCATGGAAATATAAGCCGAGTATACATAAGCCCTCACTAAGCTTTTATTTAGAAACCAAAACATCTAATAAGCCCATATAGCAAATTAGTATAGGCCCATTAGTGAGAAATTAACATTTACTAATTTACCACAAGTTTTTACCAAGCCCAACACTTTTTACCTTAACCGGATGTAATGGGCCGCGTAGCCCATTATGGGAAATTAGTGGTTACTTTTTGTGCCGATTATGTAAATTGGTGAAAGATGGACCCGAAAGTGAAAATATAAAAATAGAAATTCCTTTTATTACTTTTTACTACTTGGTAAAAATTATTTAATCTATGTAAAACTTAAACAAATAAACCGTGACCCTTATTGGGCCACTTAAGCCCATTTAAGCTTAATCAAACCAACCGTGACCTTTAATGGGCCACTTTAGCCCATTCGATTTAAATGAGTAACTTTTTGGGCCAAATGTGACAAGTTCCAAAAGATATGGCCAACTTTGAAAACCAAGTGAAACCTTTGATCATTTTCGTGACTCTCATAAAATACAAGGGCCGGTTGTGCTACTTTTGAAACTAAAGGGTACCAAGAGTCAAACCGTGTGTAACAATAAACTACAAGGACCATTTGTGACATTTTTGAAACTTAAATCAAGCCCTAATCCCACTTATTTTCATGCCGTGGGATTGGAGGGGGGTATTTTGCCATTTCCCGAAAGTTTATCAAGCCCTAGGGGGCGTTTTCATAAAACGGGATAACCGACGAGGACTAACGATGTAATAACCATAACGGATAAAAATACATGATAAGGTTTCTAAACTATATATTAGTTACAAGTGTAATCCAAATTTAATTACTTAAAAAGGGGTTATCATAGAACGGGTAATATGCAAAACGGATTAATTAAATTAAATTACAACTGTACGATATTAACGAAACCATTTAACTACCTCCTTTGTGAAACATTAAAAACATAATAAGGTATAAAGATTATTCTTCGTTTTAAATTAAATAAAACTTATGGATTTATTTAATTTACGATACCTCTTTCTTTAAACACAAATTAATAAACTCGTATATTCATATATATTATTTTTCTTGAAAACAATATATATAAACACATCCTTAATTTATTAGGAAAGAATTAAGCCAACGTATCAATCTATAATCTGTGATCATGCATTTTCATATGTACATTCATCATGCGTTATTATTTGTGCATTTACTGAGACACACATAAATTACTTAGGTAATTCTACTGCTTCGTGATCATACTGTGCCAGTACATTCAGTGACATCATCACTACATCATTACCACTGAGGTGAGTTCATGGCCCCATCTTTACTGTTTTATAACTGGGGGAGAAAACATACAAACGTTTATTTTTATGCAAGCATGCACAGACAACAACAATTTATTGCCTACTGTTTGCCCCATTCCCGTGGACTGTAATAGTTAATAGTGTAGCGCGAAATGTATGGATAGATCTATTTGGGTGTTGACAACACCCGGCCTGTCGTGATCAGCTGTCACGTGATGCTTAGGCCAAGCAGCAGGTTTATGTCATTGTCGGATTAAGGGAAACAAACTTCAGGATAGACCCAATGGGCGTACTGACAATCATGTCTAGCTTCTATTACAGGGCAGTAGGAACTACTGTAGTATTGGGCTGTGATGTCCTGCTACCTTCGTGATGCTTTGCATATTAATACTTTATTTAATTAAACCTGTGAATTCACCAACCTCGTGTTGACCCCCACATTTTTACTTTTATGTTTTCTCAGGAAAGTAAGCAGGTTTATGCATTGGATTCCAGCATTTTAGGAAAGCATCATGTTGACCATTAGGCTGGGATATTTACTTTTGTTTTACAATAAATGTGGTTTTATTCTGAACAAGATACAATGTGTACAATTAATTCATGTAATATGTATTTGAATGATTTTATGATCATCGCTCTATATGCTATGTGCTATCGATCCACCCAAGTAACACCCCAACTATTATTCCGCTGCATTTGACCAATCTGGGGGTGTTACAGCGATCATATAAGCTTATTAGGTATTAATAATCTTGTGACAGACTTTATTGAATAGGAATTCAGCAGCATGCGGTGTTAAGTCTGACTTTTTCGTATGTAAAAGACGCTTGATCAGGAAAATAATGTGATTCTGGTTGACACATCGTGTGAAGTAACCTATAATAACAATAAAAGAGATTTTGTTAAATAGAATTATATTTAGATCAACGAAATTTGATAGCGTTAAAAAGTATGTACCTAGAAACTAACATCACCACTAAAAGAAATCACTCACTTATCTATTACAGCTTGTGCATAACCGAGTGTAGCATCAACAAACACCATAATTGACCCATATTGCATCTGGAACTCATACCTACAAAAAGAGTTTTCATTAGTCAAAATGAGAATAAATGGTACTTGTCCTAACGAAATGATATTCTTTACTGCTTACCGACATCAGTCCGGCAACTTAAATTTTTTGCAGTTGAACCACGAATCCCAGGGTTCAGCAATCAAAGTTGTGTCACCCGACAACTTTTTAATTTGTTCAAAGAGACCATTAGATGATTATCCTGAATATGGTAAGTGGAAGGCATCACATAGAGGTTTTAGAGATTGTATTTGTGTCATGATCAAAGTCTCTCTCATTAACATGGGCTCATCCAGCCAGAGGGGAAACTACTTGATCATTGTGAGGCCTACTATTAAATCTGTTAAGTGGGTCGTCACATAATTGAAATTTATTTTACAAAAAGAAGTACATGCACCTGCATCACTTGCCACTTCTACACAACTGAAAGCAATATCATTTTTGAAGAAACTTTAGCTATACATTATGTTTCACCTCCGACTTTGGTCAGTTTTAAATTTCATTATTTTGTTCGGTCATACAACCAATTTCTTTATTAGTATTTAGAATACAGCTAATAAGTTGTTGCAACAACAGTTTAAGGGGTATTTGGGTACACTTCTTCAAAGGGTTATATATTTTAGTCACACATATTTTACGTACTGTTCTAACTGAGACATCACAGCATCTTATTATAAATTTATATAAATACATTACGTGCTTTATACATATATACATTCATTCTCCGGTGTCCCTTTTATGAACTACGAATCAACATTTTTTACGTTCATCCACTTCATGTTTAATATATAAAGCATGACAAGCAGTTTTGAATCAACATTTTTACGTTCATGCCATGAAACAGAGACAACCGAATCAAAAATAGTCTCACAGCTAATGCACATATAATTCCACTTTTGATATGTAAATTCTAACACTCCCTACTAATTATATATTGAAAATTTGCGCTTATCTCTAATAGAAATAGTAGTTCAGTTCTGAAAAACTTTATCCATCAAAAGGTTTGTAGAGAAAAATTAAGTCATCTATGAGCCATTCCATCTCTCTAGCTCCAATCACTTTTATCACAGCTTATCAAAATAGCATAAATAATCTAAAAGCTTAAGTTTTTTTGTAAGTTGTTACTCCCAAACACCCAGAATGTCAATTATCGTAACACATAACGTAATATTTAATAAACTTTGAAGCAAAAGACACAATCATCACAAAACATAATGACATAAGCATACCTACCTAACATAATCTACCAACATTCAGAAACTTCACAATCCTTATCATGCTAAGTTGCAATTTTTGTTATATATCTAAAGTAGTCTTACAGAACACATAAACAAAAGCAACCGATTTATGATCCTAGAAAAGATAATGGAGATAAAGACAATCAAGAAATTTAGTGATCGTAATTCAAAATTTAGCCCATGATACATAATTTACATTGTAGTAATTTTGTATTACATTATAGTTTTACATAACTTATTGTCTCACGTCAAGTAAGATAAAACCAACTCTCACCTATAATTATAATTACAGAAAGTCACTATACTGATTGTATTACTCAGGACACCCTGAAACATTGTAGCAATAAATTCTAGAATTCATTAGCAACTTTAAATACGCCTAGTCAAACACCCCTTAAATACTATGGAAAAGTAAAAGAAACTCCTACTTTCATAAACAACAATAAATAGTAGTTACCAAGTGGCTGTAATTAGTAGTATCTTACCTTGACGAAATCGAGTGGAAGTAGACCCATAAGTGAAGCGTAAAGCTTAGCTATATTTTGTAAATGCTGGTTTTCGTCTCTCTATGTCCTATTTATTTGTGTATTCGTGTCTTTAGTACCAGCTTCAAGAGTTGCTGATATAGGTTTAGACGAAGAAGGAAATTGATCAAATTGCCCTTTTCGGTGTTTCTAACAGACTTACTTTTAATCCTCTGCATGGTCACATGATCCTTAACCTTTGATATAAGATCTTGTTGATTTGTTCCCGAGGTTGTCTTCCAAGATCATAAACGACTTCACTACCCGAATATTGAGTTATTTGCCTAAAATCACGCATTGCATACAGTGAGACATAAATTCATAACCAATTTAGTTATTAAAAGATGGTCATTATATGCATTGAACCCAAACTCTTAAACATAGCCTAAAAACATAGTTCAAGGATAGACAATTTTTGTAAGAAACTTGAAGGACGGTATACTATCTTGTATTTGCTTCTACTTAATTAATTACATTTATTTTAAACATCCGTACATACAACTTTTTATGAAATGTTTATGTCTAAGCAAAAATTTAGAAATCAGTCTTCAGGTATAGGTATAACATTATTACTACACAACTGAGTCAAAGTATCATTCTAAAAGTATAATCTTGTTTCATTTAAATTTTTCATAAAACACTAATATAATATACAATCATTTTTAATGCAATAAATGCTTACTTATTTTGTAGATACTAAATGTAAGTCAAATGGAGACCTAAAATTTTTCCTCGGTTTCCTTGACAACTACTCGGTGGATTTCCACACCCTTCAATTACATAAGCTGAATAGTTCTGAAATAAGACACACAAAAAGTGAGGTTATGAAACATAAGACCAAACAAAATAAGCGATAAACCATTCGTATAAGTCGAAACAAACACCCGTTAATGTATGACATGTGTATCCAGTAAAGATTATCATAGTTACATCTTGACAAAAGTTGACAAATAACATTTATACACAGGTCATATATTTTATACACTGTTACATCTTGACAAATGTTGTATTGCCCAAAATCTTTTGTTATGAACAATAACTCATGTTATAATTCTTACTCAAAAAAATGTATGCATAGTAAGTTGTTATTGTGGCCCCTCTTCTAAGAGTAAATAAGCATTTCTCTATTTGGCGCCAACTTGTTTAGATCAAGTACTTATTTACACTAATATAAGCTTTTTTCGCTAATGGGTCATTTCTACCTATTTACTATTTAATTAAGCCGATGCATTGTCTAAGAAACCCCTAAACTCAAACATTGAACTGATGATCAGTATCATCATTGAGCTAGCTACAAAATGTATTTTTATACTAATAGTTACCACACTGATAAAAAAAGTACCAACCATTTTAGCCTTCTGATTAGCCAATAAGAATGTGTCTCAAACTTTTAGCTCATGATAAGATCTACACAATAAGTAAATTCTATGCAAAACGCTAGTTTATGATGTTTGGATATCACTGCATGAGTGTGAGCATATAAGAAGTTTTAGCCACACCAAAACTAAGTAGATAGTTAGATAAGTAATAGAGAATACACGTATGCCTCCTTAGTGAACATATGACACTTTGTATACAACTAAATAAGTATGGAGCCTAACAGTGGCGACATTTGATCCAATCCTTTTACACAATAAACATTAAATATATAAACTACAAATCACCTAAAAAAACTTATTAGATAAAAACGGACAATAACTGCATAAGTTATTTAAATTTGCCCTATCTGGTAGAAGATCAAATATCATCTCTGATGAACCCCTCGCTTCAATGTAGCCATTTCAAAACCCTGAAAAGTAGTTTGATTCGATGGTCATAAACCTAAAAATGATTGAGTACAAACAACATCTAGTGGGTAAAAATTGGCACCATACATATGTAAACGCGAGTGGACTAAAATGTGGTCAAATGTAACACATATTAACTGTCAGTGATCGTAGTTAGCAGGGCACCAACAAAATAATCTCCCGCACGACCGCACCTATGTTGTCCACTGCTTTCACTGGAAATGCGGGTACCAAAGTCAAACCTGGTTGTTACACTACTAAAAAGTAAATACCGTAACTTCAAGTCATTGTAGTTAAATAATCAATTCAAAAAAAACCTAAATCCAAACACACTCTTATTTGACTTTTCAGCAAACTTATTTCAAGTTGATCTCTAACTCATTATCTCTATTTTGATGATTTAATCAAATAGTTACCCGATTCTAATTATTCATCAAAGCATTATCTGAAAATTAATAAAATTATTACCTTTTATGATAATGAATTACAGGAACGGTGGATTCTCCAAACCCAGTTCCTGTCTACAACCTTTTTACAATTAAATTAAAGATGACGAGATTAAAAGTCGAATTTCTTTTCCTACAACATTTCAAAAATCAAAGTATCATAAACAAATTAATTCAATCCGTCATAATTAAAGGTTGAAACTAAATCTATTACATGAAAAAAATAATGCGAGCTCATAATTCATCGAAGATTCAAGAAAAAGATGATAATTATATACAAATTCACTCTAATCTTACTTATGTGAATCGGTTCCGACTGCTTTGGATTTAGGGTTTGTTGCAACTTCTATTTGTGATTGACAGGATGTTGTTGTTAGAGAAGATTGCAGTTATAAAGAAATTGAAACAGTATTGAATGCAAATACTATGAAACTGACTTATTTAGATGGATGTTATAGCTAATATCATTAAGATAATTTCAACAATTAACAAAAATAACTCATGCGTTTCATAATGAATTGAATTGATGAATATGGCGTTGGAATGATTTTGGGTTTTTTTAGGAATTGATTTGCCGTTTCAATATGCCTTTTATTGATCATGTTTAGTCAAAATTTTAATTTATTGATTTATATATAGTAATTATCCATAAAAATATGATCCTCCAAAAATTTTTGAATTTTGAATGCAGTGGAATGTTTATTTCCGTCAATGAACATTCCTCATTTAAATATGTGGGATATTATTTTAGGATTAAAAGCATATAGAAATTGTCATAATTAGTTATTAAATGATGGTATGGTTAATGGCATTTATTGCTTTTGTTTTAGAAAGTCCAACACAAATGTGGAATTTGGCATAGTGGTAAGTATGTTGTGGGTCTACCATAGAGACCCGAGTTCAAATCCCACCGTTGATGTGGCACAAAAAGTGTGTTTGAAGTGTCATGTCATATTAATTCTTGCCACCTTATGTTCATTGCGCTTAGGTTGACATATTTTTAAAAATTCTTGCATAGACACGCTGAGGTGGCACACGCTGTGGGATGATGTGGCACAAAAAGTGTGTTTGAAGTGTCATGTCATATTAATTCTTGCCACCTTATGTTCATTGCGCTTAGGTGGATTAATGAGGTGGATTTCTAAGCATGACGTGGCTTTAAATTATCCTCTTATATATAGAGTAAGATAGAGGAGCGTTATTGTAGTGACCTTGGTTTAAAAATGCGCGCATCATTGCGCAAATTGCACGCATCAATGCGTTGCATTCAAAATTTCGCATCACGGTGCCTAATGCAGTGTCATCCCAAAATGCGTTCGCATTAATCCGTAATTTATCGCAATTGTGTAATGCTAGCAACGGTAGCAATTGTCGCAATCTAGTACTTAGGTCATTTTTGTCAAATTTTAAACGTTTAAAATAGACCTACATATGATAAAGGCTTTTTAAATATAAGACTTGTTAGAAAAACATCTAAAACAAAGACAATAACAAAAATATAGTATCTTGCATTTTGCTAAGTGTTTTTTTATCAATATTTATTGTCAATTTGTTTGTTTTACAAGAGAATATAGGCCGAATTTCAATATGCTAATAATTTGTTTTGTAACTTTATTGAATTTAGTTGGATTTAACTAATTTTTGTACTTTTTTATACTAAACGCATCGCGTCTAAATTGCGCTTGCATTCGCATCACGCACACGCAATCTCTTTTAAGACTTTTAGCGCAATGGATCGCAAAACGCATTTTTAAACCAAGGTAGTGACCATTCTTAACGTAAGAACAATAAGAACCATTTTGAACCATTGGATCAGTAACTATGCATCCTATTTAATATCAATTCAGTAATTAATTCTCAATGTCAATTTAGTAAACAAATGAAAACACAATGGCATTTTCTCACACTATACAAACCACTAGGCCATAATTGACGTTTTTAATTTAAACAAACTTCTACGTTGATTTTTACATTTAATATTCGCATATCTCATTTACTATTTTTCTAGACTGGATGATTAACATGTTGAAAGTCTTTTTCGATACATATCGGTTTTTAGTGACACGTATGTTTTATGACACACGTTCCTTGTTAAATGTAAATTTTTGTGACACATTTTAGTGGCATTTTGTTAAACATAAATGTTTAGCTTCATTTCTAGTGACATTTTGTGACACAGTTTGTTAAACGTAAATTTTTGTGACCAATTTTTAGTGACATTTTGTGACACATTTTTAATGACATCTTTTATTACACATGTTTTGATACATTTCTAGTGACACACTAAGTGTTTTGACACATTGTTTGTGACATGTCTAATCCTTTAATACATTTTTAGTAACACATTAACTGTTTAACAATTTTGATTGACACTGTTTATGACACTTAATCTCATGATACATATCGAAATACAATTATAGTGACACACTATTACTTATGTATATTTTTAATGATACCTATTTTTTACGACACACGATGAAAATGACGAGCAAATTTTTGTGACACATTGTTAGTCACAATTTAATTTTTTTGACACACTTAATTTTATAATACATTTTTAGTACCACATTAAATTTTTGATATATTCACACATCTAATTTTAATACATTTAATAATTTTCATACTGATGCATTTTTTCATCAAAGGATATTCCTACAGTCATATAAATTACCTATTATATACGAAAAATAGATTTAGACCAACAAAAGAAAACATGTATCCACTCTAAGAATACGTATCAATCATACAGTAACATGATAACAATAAAATAATACCAACCAATATGAGCAAGTGGTGCCTATAGAAAAAATACACAATCACAAAAAAAGACACAAATAACACGTATTTATAAAAAATACACGATCAACTAAAAAAACCCAAATAATACGTAACCGAAAAATTACACGATCAACTAGAAAATACCCAAGTGATACGTATTTGAAAATAAATAACCTACTAAAAAAGACCGGAATGATATGTATTTGGAAAAAAATACACAACTAACGAAAATAAACAAAGTGCTACGTATCCGGAAATTAAAATACACAACTAATTAAAAAAATACACAACTAATATGTATTCAGAAAATACATACAAAAAACTAAATGAAAAACCTAAATAACAGGTATCCGAAAAATAAACAACCGACTAAAAAAACAAATAATACGTATTAAAGGAAAGTCACAACCAACTAAAAAGGACCCACAATAATCACACAACAAGTTTAAAAAAATACACAACAACCATAATATAACATTAAACGTGGCGTTGAGATCTCGACGAACAAAAAGTAGTAGAATAACAACTTGCAAGAAAGCTCAAAATAATTGTGAACAACCAAAAATAACATTAAACCTAAGTAACACGTAGGCATTCAAAGCTTAAAGAAAGCTCAAAATAATTAAGTTGAAGTATAAAATTTATTCGTATGATTGTGAACAACCAAAAGTTAATTGGCATTGATTGTATTTCTTAACAAATTGAATGTTTTTAATTTATAAAGATGGTTAAAATACCCATAGTGCCCTTATGTGTTTATTAACATATTAATTATATTTTTACTATTTATTGTTTTCACATTAATAAAAAATGCCACATGTCATATTTTTATTGTTTCATATTGTTTTATTTTAAAACTGGTTCTTACTTGAACGTAAATATATATATATATATATATATATATATATATATATATATATATATATATATATATATAGATTTGTGTTCAAGTAAGAACCAATCTTAACATAAGAACAATAAGAACCTATCAAATTATGCCAAGTGTCCGTAGGTATTTAAATTAAATAATAATTCATGTTATCATCAAAGGGCATTTGAGGTATTTAAGAAACATATCTTACATAAATGTCATGACATTAAAATCTTCCCCATCTTCGTATCTCTCCTCATGTCACTCCCATCACCATATTGATTTTTTGCTTGTTCTTTTTTTTAGAAACAAATCCATTTGTAAAGTTCCGCTATCTATAACTAGGTAGGCCATTAGTTTTTCAAGTATTTTATTTTTTTTAAATCGAAAGTCAAACAAAAAATCTTGATGTAAAAAAGATTATGCATGTTTCGTTGGTTTTGCTTGCTCTTTGACCTCATTTTATTAAAAAAAATATCACCTCCATTTTTAAGATTGATATAAATCGATCATTCGGTCTGGGTTACTATATTTGGTTTTTGATTTGACATGCACCCCTTGAATCTTGATATAAATCGATCATTGATCTGGGGTTATATATTTGGTTTTGATTGGTGCCATTACAAATGTATAAAAAACCAGTCATCGGAGACAACTCCGGGACCAGCGGCGTGTGGAGCTTCGGCAACCTAGTCAAAACCCAAACCACCAAATCAGAATATGTGTTCGAAACATACAAATGCGACTTACAAGAATTTGGTACCGAGTTGTGCAAGGAATCCGATCTCTTTCGAGACCTTGCGATGCGGGCCGTAAACGAAGCGGGTACTTCGGCTTTAGATAATGCGTTTAAGTAAACGGTGGATATTATTGCACTAGTTGCTTCTATTGACAATGTGGATGATAATGATGATAATGAGAGTGATCGCAGTGATCGCAGTTTAAACGAGAGAAAATTTAGCCAGTGAGGCGAAATTGGATGCGATAAGGCGCGACGAGAGGACTTTTGTTGAGGAGGTGGTTTGCGTCGTGTTTACATTTGTTTGGTGCAGATGTGTTGTAATAGTTTTCAAAGTATACTTTACGTTCGTTAATGTATTCTCTTCCATCTTAGAATACTGGCAATTAAAACGTTAATGCAATTATTTTTTGTTCATAATAAAGAATAAAAGTTTGCATGTGTTGGGTGAACTTTGAGTCCACGATGGTGTGTTTGTCTTCATTTCTTCTTGATTAGCGTTGAGTCTAATATCTGGTGTTTTAAGATTCTTGTAGAGATACCAAGATTGACAACCAATGTGATTATTTTGATAGAAGGATGGTAGGATCTTAAGACTGATGGTAATTGTAGGATCATAAAATCATTTGAACTTCTAGATTTTGCTTGTGCATATAGCCTTAAGCTTCTAGATGTGACATTCTAAAATGATGCTTAACATGATATTTTAGTATCAGTGTGCTTCACACGATATTTTACATCAGTGTGGTGAACTCCCACATACTTAAAAATAAAGAAGAAATCGAAGGATTTCAAAACGACAAACAGCGAAGAATCAAACGACATCCAAAACAATATTACGACGTCGTTTCCTGCGGCGAATAACAGTATATATTAATTAGATGTGTCACAAAAAATGTTTTAAAAAATTTAATGTGTCATAAGAAATATGTTATGAAAATAAGTGTATCAAAAAGCTTAAATTAACAATGTGTCACAAAATTTGTGTTTTAGTAAAAATGTGTGTCGTAAATGTGTGTCATTAACAATACAAAATTGTAGTGTGTCACTATAATAACTAGAAGGGTCATATGAAATTAAGTATCATAAACTTAGATTGTTAAAAGATTAATGTATCATTAAAAATGTGTTATAAGCTTACGTATGTCACAAAGCATTTATCAAAAAACATAAAGTGTCACTAGAAACGTGTCACAAAAATTTGCATAAAATGTATTATAAGCTGAGGTATGAAAGCTAATACATGACACAAAAAATGTGTCACAAAAATTTAGATTTCACTATAATACATGTTTTTTAGAAAATGTGTGTCATTAAAAAACTGAAAACCTCTCTTTAACTAACATTCTACGTACTATTTATTATATGTCAAAAAAGACTTTTGAGATAATGATCAATTAATGTATAAAATAATATAAAGAATACATAGATATTAAATCTAGAAAACGAACTAAGAATTTCGGTCAAACTTAGAAACGTCATATTGTGGGTTTTGCCCTGTGTAAAAGATGCCGCTTTGTTACACTTATTTACTAAACTGCCATTGACAATTAATTATAATATTAATATTAAATGTCATCCATAATGATTCATCCAACGGTCTATAATGGTTCTTATTGTTTTTATCTTAAGGGTGGTCTCTACAATAACGCTCCTCTATATATATATATGTATATATATATATATATATATATATATATATATATATATATATATATATATATATATATATATATATATATATATATATATATATATATATATATATATATATATATATATATATATATATATATATTACATATAAGAGTAGGGATATGCCACATAAGCACCTCATAATGCCATGTCACCTTTATTATTTTTAGTAACTTTTTTTAATTTTGCCGTCCTTTTTAAAAAAAATATCATTACCAAATTCAAAAGTGATTATCTTTTGATTTGAAATTTTGTTATGCTCAGATTCGAACCTAGGACCTGCAGTTAACAAACACCGCGCTTCAACCATTGGACTAAGCCAATACTTGTGTATCCTACAAGAAAACTAATTTAATACACAATAGCTTATCAAGGGATTATTATACATATCTTTAACTAATATACCCGATCATTTTTTTATCGAACTAATATACCCGATCTATTGCTAGAGAAAAAACACACGTACAAGAAAAAGGGTACGTGTTCTTCTCACAAACCCTAATGAGTCGTCTTCTACTTTTATTTTATTTGCAGGTAAATTTTATGATTTTGATTTATGTGTTGTTAATAACTATACATGGATCAAATATATAACCTAAAGCCACAAAAATAAGGTATTCCACTTTTTCTCAGAACCCTAATATAGCTATGATAACTATGATCTATTAACAATAAAAACACACGTTCTTAAAACTCCAATAATGAATGTTTTTTAATTTTTAGATTTTTTATATGCATATGTTTGTTTGTTTTTATGTTTTTATTAGTAAGCGGAATGTATTACCATACGACATAAGCAATTCCAAACTTTCCATAAGTTATAATGAATAATACATAAACAATATGTACTCTGGATTAATTATAAGCTATAAAAAAATGCGAATATAATTTTTAGAAAATGGAGTTTTCCTATTGTCGGGTGTAAGCCAAAGAGGGCATTTTCACTATAGTTTTTTTTTATGTTTTTGCAGTGCTCGATTTTGATGTTGATTACATAAAATAAAGAGCTCGCAGTCCAAGCATAGATTTTGTTGTGATTTACTATACATCCTGTAGGTTCAATAATATCGAGCGTAAATTGAATAACTGGTGATGGCTTTCTACAAATGAAGGTTAGTTACGCTTTTTGAAAATGATGGTTAGTTACGGTTTTTGCAAATGAAGGTTCGTTACATTTCTGCAAATGAATGTCTGTTACAAATCCACTGGCCAGTTTTTAGTTTACTACAGGAACGTATTACATGCTAGCATCAAGTATTAAGAAACTTGTCAAAGATTTATGTGGTGGTAGATGCCATATAGTTACACTTAGCTCGAGGAAGATTTCAGTGATAGAATTTGATGCCACAAAGTTACTGAATGTAACTAATTATAAAGAGACGATTGATTTTTCACCAGTTTTTTAACGTAGCTGCCTATTTTTTTGTCAGGTTTTGGAGGAACTCAATATAACGATGGATCAATTTATCGATCTATGCATTATATGTGGGTGCGATTATTGTGACAACTTTAGTGGTAAATCGTAACTTTCAAATTAGGCATTTAGTTTCAATGCTAACTTTGGTTCTTTTGATTATTAGGTATTGGTGGTATGATGGCTTTAATTTGAAGCTTATCTCTCAGCATGGTTCAATAGATGACCATTCTGACCTTTTATCATTTTTGTTTAATATCTTATACGAAAATTAATCTCTTAAACAACATTAATGAGTAGTTTATATTCGTTTATTTGCAGATATCAAATACATGAGGATTGGGCAAATGTCGAGGCTCGAATCCTTTTTAATGAACCTTTGGTCTATTTTGAAGAGTAGCAATTTGATATCAAATGGAGCGCTCCTAAAGAAGAAGTGATTTTATTTATAAAGAAATTAAGATGCCAGACAACTTGCATTTATAATATCCATTGGTTTCACTAGAGGTCGAAATTTACTATATTCTTTAGTTCTATTTTTCTTTGCTTTTGGGATTGGTAAACTTTTTGTTGGCTGAAAAGGGGTTGAACAGTGACGGGGTCACAAAGGAATGACCACAAAATACTTTTTCGGCTATTTTTCTTATTACCGTTTCATGTGCTTTTAAAGTTATCTTTCTTCGCGTGATTAAATAACTATGGACTATTACATCAGGTTGTTGAGAGAATAAAAGTTTCCAAGAACAAGTCTTTACAGAACCGGTATGAGATCATTCATATCACTTTTTTTTTGGTAATGGGTTTCCCCGGTAAATAGATTATCCAAAACAAAACAGTGAAGTACAAATAGAATGTGGCTAAAGTACCACATTAACCTCAAGCTAACCAGCTTGATAAACACCTAAATCTAGTGCTTATGACAAGCCATAAACACTTAAAAAACACCTAGCACACAACGAAATGAACCAATCTAACTAACAGCTACCGTGAAGGAATTTCCACCTGCATTTGTTTTAGAGAACAAATTGGTTGTTCATCATAAACAGTTTCAATCTCTTCATCTTCATCATCATAATCCAAAACAGAATAAGGATTTGATGTATATAGCCCAACACGTGATAATGACGTATCAATAGACTTCAACTTGGGCAAAGAAACAGTCTTCGCACTATTCACTCCTTTCTTCGGTTCACTAATTATAGCTTTAGGAACAAATTTGACATTCGGCTGAACCGATGGACCAGTAAACTTACCACCCTTAATAGATTTCGTCGTATTCTTCTTTCTCTTTTTTTTGGTCACCGTTTGGAAACCATCATTATTCTCAACAACAGGAATAGCAACAGAAGTAGATGGATCAGTACTAGCAGTAGGAACTATAGGAGAAACAACCACCTTATTAGAGCGTTGATCAAGAGAGTGACCAAAAATCTTACAATCAGCACATCCAGGGGGTCTCCATTAATATTCAATACAGATAGTTTTCTTTGTAAAACCCTCTCCCGAAAGAGAAGGGACGCCAATGGTAACAACATCTACAAAATCAGCCTCAGCATTAACCTCAATTAAGCATCTGGCAAAACTACTCCGACCCCATGAATCCTTACACATAGAACTAGTGTAGGAATCTAGAATCACAGGTTTTCCAATGAAAGAAGCAATCAAACTAATTCCATCTTCTTCAAAGACTTGAATAGGCACATCATGTAATTTTACCCAAACAGGAATACGAGTCAGTTCTTCTATAATCAACCTAGTATCCATCGACCATTTTTTGAGAATGATCGGAGATTAACGAATCAACCACGGGCCCTATTCTAAGACAACTTCCAAACCAGCAAATGGCTTGAATTTGAAAAAGAAAAAACCCTTAGAATTCATCATGATCCATGTTAACCCATGTTTCACCCAGTTGTTTCTAACATAATAATCCACAACCGGGAAAGCCATTCTCTTTCCAATAAAGTAACCATATAGAGTATGTTTAAGACGATGACTGACCTTCTGAACCACTTTACGAGGAATAGAGACGTTTACTCCATCAAAAACATCTTCTGACAAAAAGTGACTAAAAGTAACATTATCAGTGGGTTGCTCCTTTTCATTTGCACTAGTATTTCCTACAAATGATTTATGCACAATCGGATCATCTTGACTGCAAATAGAAGCAAGCGTATCCATTTTATTAGAAAACTCAGCGGAATATCCACAATCGACTGTACGGAATCATTACTTACACCCTCTAGTGTAGGACCAGTAGGCACATCATCGACCTTCGAAGGGGTATTCTTACTTGCACTTGCACCTCCATCACTAGATGTAGACATAGGGTTGATCTCAATATGTTTAGCATTTAAAAGGGAGTACATCCTTTCACGAACAATCTGAACAACCCTAACACGTTGTTCACGATTCAACATCGACCATAATTTATATGTCCCAGTTTTAATATCCTTAACAAAATTATCCATATCTATAGGCAAACCAAGTTTAACTATAAAGAACTCACTCACAGCTTGAATGGACTCCAGATTAAATCCCATAAACTTATCAACCGAGTAGTCCTTCGCATCGAACACATTAGCACTATTTGCATATTCAATGCACATACCACCGGTATCACGCATTCTAGATCTTAGCAAATCAAACCTGCCATCACTATCATTATTATTCCCCTCACCAATCATCCCATCACTAATAGGAGACGACATAGCAGCAAAATCAAGCGTAGCATAATCAATAGGTTCCATACCAATCGAAACCAGCGAAACCCTAATATGCGATTACAAACCCTAATAACGAACCCCTAATATGCGATGACAATATAGAACGAAACAGAAAAAATCGTGCAGGTAACAAGTGAAAACACACCGAATATATATTATGACGATCAGAGAACACGACACCGACCTAAGAATCAATGAACAAAGCCTTCACTAACGTACGCAGAAAAAATAAAAAAAATAAAAAACCGATTAGTAAACCCTAAAAACTTGCAACCAAATAAAAATGATGTTAACTCAAGATTAATCAAAGATTAAACGAGAAAACAACATCGTTATAAGGTATTCAGATTAACAGGAAATAGAAGATCGAATCAAATAGATGGAGTTTTCTTTTCTGTCGCCATTAATGAATTAGGGTTTGATACATCATTCATATCACTTATGCTAGAGGTATATTTTTTACTAGGAACTTGATGTCCACAAACAGCATATCAAAGTGGTAAGTATTGTGTTATGGTCTAAACTATATTTCTTATAATCACGAGTTGATAATATTGAAATTTTGGTCCTAAATTAGGTAGATGACATTTGCAAATTTTCATTTTTTTTGTTTCTTTATAGATGCTTTAATAGTACAGAGGTAGCTTTTGACCAACAATATATAAACAAAGACATACTGATGAACTTGAAATTCAATAACTAAAGATTCACCAACCTATCTCACTTGATGTTATGAAGTTCTTTCAAAGGTGGCACTTTATCTAATATATACTACGTACTATTTTTTAATCTTTGTTTTCTAAACAAAAGGGCTGTACTATATGCAGGCTCAACTTGGGTTGGGACGAAAATAAATGTCACATTATAGCTGATTTTTTAAAAGGTGCTAGGTGATTTTATGATTTCTTTGTCATTTGTTTGCCAAATGATGCTAAAGCATGTTTTGCGAAATGTATAATCGATTCGGCCATTTGTTTCTATATGGTGTTGTACTAGCGTTAAATAACAACAGTAGTTAACAATATATATTGTTGAAGCGTTAAATCAGCAGAATAACTCAGACTCAGGTCAGTTGCAACAGAATATTCTGAGCCATGCCACTCTATCTATATTTTTTTGACTGAATAGTTTGTTTATGTGTAATGGCATTAAATCGTTGTCATAAAAACTCACAAGTTACTACAGATATAGGAGTTGATGTATATCGATAGATGGGTTATGTTTTCAAGTTTTTAAAAAGAGGATCAGTCATCTTTCTTTTTGCTCATATTCTCATTTACCGTGATGCATTGGATCCTTTCAAACTCTGTAAATCATACTGGTGAGGAATGGCCAATGATATTCCAATAACAATATAATCAACGCATCACATACATAATCTTAATATTAATGATCCTGAATTAGAATATTACACGTTATACGAACTAGAAGTTGTGTCGAGCAGTTGTGGTAGGCCAGTTAAAGATTTTAGGTTAGCCTCGCCTCTACAAGATTTTCTAGGTGACCTAAAAATAGATTACTACGGGAGGGGAAGAACTATAACTGGGAGGTGCTAATGCAAGAAACAGTTGCTTACGTTCTAAAGTTTAATACAGATGAGAAAAGAGTATACGATTTGAGTATAAATGCTTCTCATAGTGATAGACAAGATTGTTTAAAGTTAGCTGTTACTTATGGCCATCAACGTCACGATACAAGTAATTTTCTGAACCTTATAAGTGGTGAAACTGGTGTTCGGGCCTTTTTTTCAACGGGTAAAAATAGGTAGTGTTGACCCAAAGGTACTCATTTGTTGAATCGTAATCCCATTCGTGAAAAACGATTGAAAATAGCCATGTTTGCTAACACACCAAATTTAGAGTCAGGCTGTTATACTTACTCCTTAATTAAGTTAGTTCTTTGTTAGTTTGACAGCTGAAAATTTAAAACTTATTTAATTTTCACTAATAAACATGTTATTCGGATGAGAATAATTCACCCTTCAAGCTATGTAATCATAAATCACTCATAAATGTTCAAGTAAAGTATTTGATTGAGTTTGTTTATTGTTGGTAGCTCCTGTAAAGAAGTATTCTATATATACATTTCAAGATTGGTAGTTTATGTAACGCAACCTTCTTGTGAGTCTAATATGAGATATCAGATCATGTCTTTATGCTTTATTGTAATGGAAGTCTTTTTTCTATAATGTTGATATTAGATCTTTTAGCTACATGGAATGTAGCAGGAGAAACACCAACAAGCTCTTTAAATCTAGAAGATTGGTTGCAGACTTCACCTCTTGCTGACATTTACATTCTTTGGTGAGTTTCTTTTAAAAAAAATTAAATCTTGATCCCATCTTATCTAATTTTTTCGTAAGAAGCGGGAGTAGTAACCTTGGTTCTCTTAATTGCAGGATGTGTATGTTGTAGATTTTGTTACCTGTATGTTTGTTTTGCAGAAGTAAAAGGTTAGCAATAATCTCTATTGAAAAGCTAATAGTGGTGGCTCAAATAAAGATGGCAAGAAATCTTCTAAGTATACATTTTAAATTTTGTGCGACAACATTAAAAACAATAAGTCATTATAAGAAGGATTTTTTTGCAGACATGGTTGCGCCATCAGGACACACCATTAGTGAAACGAGTGAAATTCACATGAGCAATTCAAGCGTTAGCCCTCAAACAACCAAGTAAGTAACTGTTACGAAGCTATGCATATTTTATTATGTTAAAAGTATGAATTAATATCAAAGGAGAGGCTAAATATTTGTGAGGAACATGTAAAATAAAACGACTCAACTTTTGAAAAGCTGACATTTTTACGAAAGTAGTGAATCATTTCCCTCCTTTTAGCTTCTTAAATGCATACATTGAGCTGACAAGGGCTACAAAGTTAGGGCTATTTGGGTTGGATTACTTTACATATATACATAGTGAAAGTCCCTAAACTATGCTAGAAACAATGAACTTAACTAATCAACACACGTAATTACTTTTCAAACGTAATACTTATTATTCTATAATAAAGAATTACAAGTGTTATGGATAACACCGTTTGTTGACAATGTGTTGTGCACACTTTAAACAAACTAAAACCTAACTTATGAACACAGTCGCAGCTGTTTGGTTCTATAAGTTTTAAGCATTAATGTGTGAATTCTATCAAAGTGTTAAACTTTAATGCTAGGCTACATAACCTATTTATAGTGGTACGAGGTTGACTCTAAGTACTTGTTGATGGTGACTACACTAGACATACACTTGTCAGACCTCTGTCACAAGATGCTCTTCTACTCTTGGTTGTCTGCCACAATGCTTTAGGGAAACAGAGCTGACACAGTTTCCCTTTTCTTCATAGTCTCGTACACATTAAGGTATGTCCAAAGTGTGCTGAGTGTTAACAGGGTATTGCCACCCATGTTAACCCTCAACCCCTAAGAGTCCATGATACATCTTGGCTGTTATCCATCACAACCAATGAGTGTGTCTTCAAGTAATCTTCGACTTCCTTGACAATGTCTCTAACATGGACTCCTCTTAGGTTGCTCACAGAGACTTAGATCTCTGTGAGTCTTGCGATACTTGCCTGCCTCCTAGGCACAGGCAAGTTAATATCTAACAGCTTGATTTATGTTTAAATCTATGATACACGGAATCTACTAAACTTAGATTCCCAACAATCTCCCCCTATTTAAACATAAATACAGCTAGATCTATCTGAGTTAAGGTAAGTGAGATAACAGCTTCTTCTTACTCATAACATATCTAAACAAACATACCTCATGATTTTATTAATACTTAAAGGAAATTACAAGTACAATACAAAAGTGAAATAAAACATGAAGGTAAAATTCAGCTGTGAAATCCTTCAATAGTCATCATTCTTGATTCTTTCTTCAGCTTCAGCTAAGTCTGTCCTAGTATCCAATTCGGCCTGCAAAGCTTGTGCAAATACCTTGGAATACTCTGTGTTGATTTTAAGTCCCTATTTGAGAAAAATCAGCTGAATGGTTGATGCTAATCCTAGCTCATCTTCCCTTTGGAATGCATATTGTAACACCCCATTTTGGAAATGGAATCTTACGCATAATCATGGCGTGTCATCAAAGCATACAAGGATAAATGTCTAAGCATTATTTGACCATAAAAGGGAAATACCGGAATCAAACATCGGTAACCCCAAAGTAGAGCTCATCACACACAAACATAAATACTGTAAAAGGAAAGGACGAAACAATGTCCATAGCAACTGTATTAAAGTAAAGGAAATGCATAAAGTAAAGAAAGACAGTAAAGCTTCCAATCCATATGCACGTACGTTTGAGATCTACGAGCGTCCCTGAGTACCTGCCGTTTTGGGAACATGAAAAGGAAAACGGCTGAGCAAGACGCTCAGTGCACGGATGTACAATATAGCATGAAATAGGATAAGCATGTAACATATAACAGCGGAAGACTAAGTTCTGAGTAAACTGGTTAAGTATTAAGAAAACTGGTTTTATAGTTTGAAAAGCCTTATGTTTATCTTATGAAAACTGTTTTAACATAAATATACCATAGCCCATATAGGTCATGAAAAGGTCACGTGCATGAATACTTGGAGGGGTGACCTCATCATGCTGATTAGAGGGGATGCCTCTAATTAATATACTGGTTTGGGTAGGAGGGATCAACTCCTTGTGAAGGATGCAAGGCACACACCACATTCACCATGAAATACTGAATAAAACATGTAACTAGGATGCACCCATACGCCCCACATGATATAATAATATGGCCAAAACTAAAAAGGGACGCCACGAGCAATCACTCCGCCGTGGGGAAGTCATAACATTGGTGCCTCCAATGTTATGGTTATGGTACCTCCATAACTAGGTGAAACTGGTCATGCTTGTATATGGCTATAGATTATGCTAATTAAACATAAGCAGTTCAAAACAATAAAACAAATACTGGGGAAAACAGTTGGATACATACGGGGAAATCCTAATAAGGAAAGAATGTCCATACTGAAAGGACGGGAATCCGTACCTCAAGTCCAGTGAATGAACGGAAGAAAGACTTCTACTTCTGGATCACTAAAGCTACATGAATACACACGTGTATAAGTATCGAATCACTGATTATGTACTGGGTTTTATGTCTCATCTTAGCTTACTTGGTATGTTTTAGGTCATGGTTTACTGTTTTAAGCCTTAAACTGTGTTTATCTTGTATTCTGATTAATCTGATTAAGTATTACTGGTATTTCATGTATTATTATACTTACTGTGTAATAATAAGTAACTTTCCAAAAATAGCAGGTTTCCAAAAATAGAAAGTTTCCAAAAATAGAAAGTTTCCAAAAATAGAAAGTTTCCAAAAACAGAAAGTTACCAAAAATAGAAAGTTTCCAAAAATAGAAAGTTTCCAAAAATAGAAAGTTTCCAAAAATAGAAAGTTTCCAAAAATAGAATTTACTGCTTAAAATAGATTAGTTTCTAAAAATAGAAAGTTTCCAAAAATAGATCAGCTGCCTTAATTAAATAAGTTTCCATATATAGAAGGTTTCCATGATTAGATTAGCTGCCTGAAATAGATAGATTTCCATATATAGAAGGTTTCCATTAATAGATTAGTTGCCTTATTTAATTAAGTTTCTATAAATAGAAGTTTCCATATTTAGAATTAAGCTGGTTACATAAGCTAACATATAAGTCTAAGTGTTTATAAGCTTATTTCTTAAGTCATATGATATAGTGTATAGTTTAATTATTATTTCATGTATTTTAATTAAACTATAGGTTAAGCATTTTAATTAAAGTATAACATGTTTTAATTAAAATGGAATAAAATACTTAGGTTAAAATGTGTATTATTATGCATTAATAACATAACCTAAGTCATGTCTAAATTAATTAATTATAGGCATGTTTTAAATAATTAATTAATTATAACTTATAACATAAAATACTTAGGTTAAATTAATATCATGCTAAATTAATAATTAAAATAACCTAAGTCATGATTTAATTAATATCTCATGTTATTAATTAATTTATATCCTAAGTTCATAATTCATAAAAATTAACATGTAGCATAAATCATGATTTAACCAACGAACCATGAATCGGGCATGAACTCGACACCGTACCCCGAGCCAAACTCGGGGTACGTGTGCCCCCTTGCTGCCGTGGGTCCCACAAGCACCAACCAAGACCAACAATGGTCTTGGTGGTGGCGGCTAAAAGCAAACCGAACCCCCCCCCTCGGGTTGGTTATGCTAGGCGGCTAAAACAAACACCCTTTTATATCATTCTTTGATTTTAATTAACCCCAAAACATGTTAGATCAATGTTTAATTATCATGTTTTAATAAGAATAATAATAACATGTTCATGAAAATAATCAAAGATTTAAAAGAATTAAAAAGAAGGGTTTATAATGATATACCAATACGTAGCTTGAAAGGGGATGAACAAACACGGTTTCTAGCACTTGTTTTTAATGTCAAAAATCAACAACACCCTCCTATGGTGGTGTTATAGGTGGCGGCACAAGAGAGAGCAAGGAGGAGGAGGAGAAAACTTTTTAGGTTAAAATGTTATTTTGCTTGAAAAGTGAAAAATGAAAACATATTTACCATAACCCCCCCTTTTCTTGTAAAAGTCCATGGGCTTGGCCCACCTTGGTTGTTGTGCCGTGGGTATGGGGGCCCCACATGGGGTACCCGTACCTTTTCTCGTGTCCCGATGTTTCGTGTTCGTTCGTGGTTAAACGTGTTCATGTTTAAAGTGTTTCTGTTTATTTTATCATGTTGTTTATCGTAATCTTAACGCTCGTAATTATATTATATGTATTTACGTAATTATTATAGTTCGTATTTTGAATGGTGATCATGATTTAATTATGTTCACGTGACATATTTATTAACTGTTTATCATGAGTTCGTACGTAATCGATACTTATCATGTCATACACGTATGCACTTGCTTGACTATTAGCACATGAATGTGATCAATACTAAATAAGGTAAGTTTTAATCTAGGACGTACGATCTTAAGGGCACTATTCATGGTAAAAGCATGCGGGTTTTACAATTCTTCCCCCCTAAAAAGAATAATTCGTCCCCGAATTATAGATAAAGTAAACTGGAAAGAAGTAACATACCCGAACTCAAAATATGAAGTGAGGGTAAGAAGCCCGGATAGACTCCTCTGTTTCCCAAGTGGCTTCCCGCTCGGTATGGTCCCTCCAAAGAATTTTGACGAATGGAATCGTCTTCCTTCTCATGACTCGTTCTTGCCTGTCGAGCACTCGTTCGGGTTCCTCTATAAAAGTGAGATCTTCACGTATCTGTTCCAGTGGATACTGAACCATGTGAAGGGGATGATAATTGTACCCTCTGAGTAAGGACACATGGAACACGTTATGCACGTGCGAAAGCTGAGGAGGTAACACCAATCGGTAAGATACTTCACTGATTCGTTCAATGATATCAAAAGGTCCGTTGAAACGAGGACTGAGTTTTCCTTTGATCCCGAAGCGTTTAACACCACGTGCCGGTGAAACCTTGAGGAAGACGTGGTCTCCCACATTAAAATGTATGTCCCTACGATGCTTATCGGCGTAACTTGTAACACCCCATTTTGATAAATGGAATGTCACGCGTAATTATGGCGTGTCATCAAAGCATGCAAGGTAATATGTAGTAAAACATACATGACCATAGGGAAAACCGGAATCAAACATCGGTTCCCAGACATAAGCCCAAAACATAACAAAGTAAATGAACTGAATGAAAGACTAAACAAGCATAAATATATGAAGGAAACAGGAGAAGAAGTCTATGGCAGCTTCCATCCTATGCATGTCCTCCAAATGCTCGAGTCTTGGGTACCTGCCGTTTTGGGACATGGAAAGGAAAGTAACGGCTGAGCAAGACGCTCAGTGCACGGATATACAATACAGCATGAAATAGGATAAGCATGTAACATATAACAGCGGAAGACTAAGTTCTGAGTAGACTGGTTAAGTATTGAGAAACTGGTTTTATAGTTTGAAAAGCCTTATGTTTATCTTGTGAAAACTGTTTTAACATATATATACCATAGCCCATATAGGTCATGAAAAGGTCACGTGCATGAATACTTGGAGGGGTAACCTCATCATGCTGATTAGAGGGGATGCCTCTAATCAATATACTGGTTTGGGTAGGAGGGATCAACTCCTTGTGAAGGATGCAAGGCACACACCACATTCACCATGATCAACTGAATAAAACATGTAACTAGGATGCACCCATACGCCCCACATGATATAATAATATGGCCAAAACTGAAAGGGACGCCACGAGCAATCACTCCGCCGTGGGGAAGTCATAACATCGGTGCCTCCAATGCTATGGTTATGGTACCTCCATAACTAGGTGAAACTGGTCATGCTTGTATATGGCTATAGATTATGCTAATTAAACATAAGCAGTTCAAAACAATAAAACAAATACTGGGGAAAACAGTTGGCTGCATACGGGGAAATTCTAATAAGGAAAGAATGTCCATACTGAAAGGACGGGAATCCGTACCTCAAGTCTGGTGAATGAACGGAAGAGAGAATCCTACTTCTCGATCACTAACACTACATGAATACACACGTGTATAAGTATCGACTCACTGAATTACGTACTGGATTTCATGTCTTGTCTTGAATTATTTTATATGTTTTGAGTCATGTTTTACTGTTTTAAGCTTTAATCTATGTTTATCTTATATTCTGATTAATCTGATTAAGTATTCCTGGTATTTCATGTATTATTATGCTTACTGAGCAATATTAAGTAACTTTCCAACAATAGCAGGTTTCCTAAAATAGAAGGTTTCCAAAAATAGAAAGTTACCAAAATAGAATTACTGCTTAAAATAGATAAGTTTCTAAAAATAGAAAGTTTCCATAAATAGATATAAGCTGGTTAAATAAGCTAATAAATAAGCTTAAGTGTTTACTGATTAATATTCTGAGTCAAAATGATATAACGTATAGTTTATTAATTATTACATGTCATTTAAATAACTATAGGTTAAAAGTATTTAATTAAATATAACATGATTTAATTAAAATAGGTGTATAATATACTTAGGTTGAAAACGTGTATTAATATTAATATTAATATAACCTAAGTCATGATAATTAATTAATTATAAGGCATGTTTAATAATTAATTAATTACTATAGTGTAAATTAAATAATAAAGTACTTAGGTTAAATCATGAATTATTAATTATTAATAATAACCTAAGTCCATGTTTTAATTAAATTAATTATATAGCATGTTAAATTAATTTAATTAACTTGAAATAAATATTCTTGTAATAATAAGTCATGATTCCTTGTAAAATTAATAAGTAATGTAAAGTAAATTTACCCGTAAAATAATGACACGTACCCTTGTATTATTTTATTAACAAGCGCCGAAACCGAACCCGTGTTTTATTAATTTAAACGTAACACTCGTATTATGTTTTATAATAAGCCGAGCCAAACAGCCCCCTTTTATATCTTGTTAAAACTGGTAGCCAAACACCCCTCTTAAATCTGTTAAACCCTACTGCCAAACGTACCCTTAACTGCCAGTTTTTCCCACTGGCAGTTACATGTTTCCCCTGCTTGTCATTATTATCCCACCGAGAGCATAAGCTCTCGGTTCCCACCGTCTGAACAACAGCACCACTGGCCGTAGCCAGTGGTTCCCCCTGCTCGTTCGAGTCTGCCCCCGACAGAACAAAACAGCCAGCACCCTTAATAAGGGTTGCGGCTGGTGGCTGAAACTCATCACCGAGAGTCTCTTGACTCTCGGTTTGGGTGCCAAACGAGCCAGAAACGTCTCAAAACACAACCCACCCTAGTATACTTGTTTAATATGTTTAAAATCCCAAGAATTCGGATTAAAAGAAAAGGAATAGAATGAATTAGGGTTTCTTTTTACTTACCAATCGTTTAAGGGTTTAGGAGATCAACGAAAATAACTCCTTCTTTATCACCTAGCATGCATTCTTCTTGATCCTTGTGGTGGAAAAAGGCGGCGGCCAGAAGGGCAGAAGAAGAACAAAAGGCGGCTGCTTGTTTAGACTTAGGGTTTCCTAAGTTTGTGTGTTTAGTGTCGACAAAAAGAAAACAAAACAAACCCCTCCCCCGTCTGTTTATTCACACGCATCAAAATACACTTGGGCTTTGAGCCCAAGTCCTTCTCTTTTCTATTTTGTCTAAAATGGCCCGAAACTTTACTCTAATGTGCTTGTGTTATTCGCTAAATAAAACATACGCATTTAATTTAATACGCGACTTGTAAAAAAATTACGTGTAATCGTGTCTTTTGTATGTCGTAAGTTTCTTAGTTATAATTACCCGTGACTAAACGTAATTATTATTTTACGTGATTTCTTGTCGTGCTAATTAAATATACGTAATGCTATTTATCGTTTAAACGTTCGTGATTACGTGTTACGTAGTTTACGTAATTAATTAGTTTTCGAGCGTGACTCACTATATATATTCGTGTTCGTAATAAATATTAATACGTAATTAATATTAGTTCGTGTTTTAATTACGTTCGTGATTAATTACTGTTAAATACTTATCATGTGTTCGTACGTAATCGATACTTATCATGTTTATACACGTATGTACTACTTAAATAATAGCACGTGAATGTGATCATACTATATAAGGAAGGTTTTAATCTGTGACGTACGATCTTAAGGTTACTGTTCATGGTAAAAGCATGCGGGTTTTACAATTCTTCCCCCCTAAAAAGAATAATTCGTCCCCGAATTATAGATAAAGTAACTGGAAGCGAAACATACCCGAATCAAACTGGAAAGGTATGCAAAATACCGGAAATGAAGGTGACATGGTAGAAGGGAACGTGGAACGTGACATGTCCTGAAAAGACATGGAACGTGACGTGACAGAAAGGACATATCTAATCGATAAGAGAAAAAAATGGATAAGAAGTCCGGATGAACTTGTCCGTTTCCAAGTGGCCTCCCTCTTGGAACGGTTCCTTCAGAAGATCCTGACACTAATGATAAATCCTGGTCCTCCTGACCTTGACTTGGAATAAGAAGAAATTCTTGGTTATCAACGGAAGGTAGATCCCCTAAATTCGATCGAGGAAAAAGAGTTAACGTGCAAGGGTAACTGAAACGTTACGATGCAAGACAAACTGACTTAACTGATAATTAGAAACGATGCGCGAGACATAAAGAAACGTAGTACGTGAAAAATTTTGAACGTGATACGTGAAAAATTTTGAACGTGCTACGTGGAGATATGGCGAGTGTAGTAAGAGTAAACATATCGTGATCCATGATACGTGTAACCTATTTTGATCATGATATGAGGAACGCGGAATGAACATGACATGTGAGACATATCGTGATCATAGAATATAATGGCGGTAACGCCAAACGCTACAAGGTGAGAAGTGAAATATGACGTGAAACGTCTATCTGATGATGGAGGGTTATACTAAACTTGGGTCTGGTCTCACAAGTTCTTGCAACTTCCCAGAACGAGAAAAGAAATGAACGTAGAATCGTAAGCCAAAATACGATCATGAACGTGAATAGTGTCATGAACGTGAGCGTTAAAGCAAGTCGTGGAATTAGAATGAAGACGTGAAGTAAGTTAGGAGTACAATTACGAATCTTTTGTCTGACCCGATAGCTGAGGGATTGCCAAGTGATCGGATGAGCCTTGGCTGGAACATGTTCGTTTAATCTGTTGGTTCTGAAATCCGTACGGATTTAAGGATTCTGCAGACTTGATCAAACTGTTGACAATAATCCAGATAGCATCATGCTTCTTCTGAGTTTGCTGAAATCTGGTAACTAAAATCCATGGAGATCTTGTCCCTTTTCGATTCACAATTTCATATGATGAAAACATCCCAGTTTGTTGGTGTCCTATCTTAACCTGTTGGTATGTCAGGTACCTAGATATGAACGTAACTGTATCTTGCTTCTTAGAACTTGATACCTAGGAGTTTGCGAAATTCTGAGTCTCTGAATCTAGACTTCTCCTAGCGTATAATTTTCTAGAACACTTAATGTAGTGTAGGGTTCTCTCCTTTACGCATAAGCTGGGTCATGGTAAGATTAACCATAGAAACCCATGTGATTCAGTGTGTCACTGTAATCAAACAGAATTGATATTGGAAAAATTCCATGGTAGAATTTCTCTTGTCATAGAATTTATAACATAGTGCAGATATGGTCCTCCTGTTCTTCTCTGGGCTTACAGGAAATCAGGTTATCCTCAATGAAAACGCTGATAAATTTGTTTATGAGTTCGTGGAAACTCATTCTTATAGTGTCGTTTGAGCATTGATGAGACTAATTCAAAATCATAAATCTAGCACGCCCGAGTCGTGTACGAGTAGCAGTCATGGACATGTCCTGCTTTTTCACTCGTCACTGTTGGCAGCATGATCGTGAGTTCGATCTTGGAAAAGTGATTACACTATACGGTTGATTGGACATGTCGTCAATACGTGGAGGAGAATAACGGTCATGAATGGTGATTTGTTTAAGTCGACGGTAGTCGACACATAATCTCATGGTACCATCCTTCTCCTTGTAGGTTCTCCTGGAATGTAGGAAGACTTTGGCATAATCAACTGGCTATGCGTAAAAGAGTTAAGTGGTCGTGTCTTACTGACAGCTAGAAAATTTAGCAATTATGGCTAACAAAGCACGTGCTTGAAAAGCATATATAATTTGTACAGATTTTCCTGATGGAAAATCAAGCTGAATGTATTCAGGAGCCTGAACATTACTGTACATAATTATGAATCATAGCATGGTGTGGTGTTCATAGTACATAATTAGGATACAATTCATCTCGTGTCTGTCCGAGGAAATGCGTTAGCAGCTTGGATCTCATCATTAAGCTGAAGGAAAACCTTCGTATACGTGGGAATACGAAAGGCGTCCTTCATGGTCATGACTATATGAAATATGGTGGAAGAAATGAAAGTGACATCGGCAACGTGACAGTTCTCACTGATGCGCCGATAATGGTATTGAAATTCTTGTGGCCTGATTAATACATGGCACAACAAAATGGATATACCCTTGGAGGCTACCCTGAATTTCTTAGAAATGTTCCATAGTTGGACGTGAGTCATGTGTCTTGACTCGTGTCTTGGAACTATAAGCATGACATATGTCTTGACTGGTATCTTGACATGTGTCCTCAGAAAGTATACGTGAGACATGTGTCTTGACTGATGTCTTGACATGTGTCTCGAGATGTGAAACAATTAGAACTACAAATATTAGGTTAATATGCCAGAATTGGCGGATCGGTTGGACTACTGATCATTTGTATGTCTGCTCACGTCCGTGGCCGGAGCCTCGGTGCGATTTCTAGGATAGTTGCTGTCATAGTAGTGGTTACTATCATCTTGTCTGTCGGTTCCCTGACGGTCATTCTCATGACCGTGACTCATGTAACTATTTAGCTGAGTGGCCGGCTGGTACTGGTTTGCACTCATATGGCTGAAATGACAGCCGAACGACGTGACATGTAACTATGAATTTGGGACAATGATTGATGGGAATTGTCTGATGGTGAAGCATCTTCTCGTCCAATTGCTTTGCTCCAACGCCTTTGTCTTCGTCTTTTAGGATCTCCAGGTTGTGGACAGCATCAGCATCAGCATCTCGTAGCGTCTCTCAACATCAGCAGCATCAACGTTCAATAACATCTCCAAGCTATGAGCGGCATCGACAACCTTGTAGAATATCAGCAAGTGAACATACGCCTGAGATGATTTAGAATCGACTAGCGAATACTCGTGAAGTATTGCAAGTGGAGTACACATGGATTAAGGTACCTGTAATATACATGAAATACGGTACGTGGAGTACACATGGAATGCACGTGAAATGATCGGTATGGGCTCGATCATTTGTCATGATTTAAGGAAAGTAAACCGGTTAAACGGTTAGGAAAACCATCATGATAACCTGGCAGTATTAGCATAGACATCATTCTGGTTGCATAGAGAAATGCTAAAGTGTGGTTACACAAAATTCAACGATGATTTGCCTGACAGCATGATCAATGGAAACCAACCATGACTATCATGAAAGCATGATTCAAGAAATCTAACAATGTCTTGCAGGACGACGTAAATAACAAAAGAGGCGTGAAACATAATCAACATGAAGACGGAATTATCATGAGGAAACATGAAACCATCTATTACGAAGAGTGTATAACATAATCAGCATGAAACTGAAGTTAACCATGACAGTATGAAGGCATACTTGACATAAAAACATAATAACTTATGATGGGACAAAAAAAAAAAAAATTTATGCCAATTTAAATCATGAGAAAAATTTTATGCAAGAAAAACAGTGCATGAATGCGTAATGTAGTTTATAAAACCTTTATATGTGCGAGGGAACGCCTATGGGTCGGTTCCAAAACAAAAGACATGGCGAAGGGACGCCTATGGGTCGGTCCCAAAGTTAAAAGTTTCGATAAAAGCACATGCGACTAAATAGGGCCAGTCCTGTACCAACCATTACTTAGTCAAAATTCCTGCAACAGATGACATATGATATAAATGCATGAATGCATGAAACATAAATAATTAAAAGTCATTGTCAAACTTACAGAAAACATTTATGTGAAAATTATGAACTACTAGGGTTTAGTTCACATAATCACAGTTCACTAGGAACATCATGCATAGACACTGACACATACTAAATATGGATGACGGTTGTTCATTCCATATTGGTAAAACGATACTGGTGAAAACATCATGGTTAAAAACAACAAGGTGCTAAAAACGTACTGGTTAAAACAAAAAAGTGCTGAAAACGTCAATACGTGGAATAACAAGCGTTGACTTAGGAAGTTCCTGGTGACTACCCACTAGTCACAGGTCAAGTTTTAGAGCCTACAGGTCGAAGCCTTGGCTCTGATACCATAATTGTAACACCCCATTTTGATAAATGGAATGTCACGCATAATTATGGCGTGTCATCAAAGCATGCAAGGTAATATGTAGTAAAACATACATGACCATAGGGAAAACCGGAATCAAACATCGGTTCCCAGACATAAGCCCAAAACATAACAAAGTAAATGAACTGAATGAAAGACTAAACAAGCATAAATATATGAAGGAAACAGGAGAAGAAGTCTATGGCAGCTTCCATCCTATGCATGTCCTCCAAATGCTCGAGTCTTGGGTACCTGCCGTTTTGGGACATGGAAAGGAAAGTAACGGCTGAGCAAGACGCTCAGTGCACGGATATACAATACATCATGAAATAGGATAAGCATGTAACATATAACAGCGGAAGACTAAGTTCTGAGTAGACTGGTTAAGTATTGAGAAACTGGTTTTATAGTTTGAAAAGCCTTATGTTTATCTTGTGAAAACTGTTTTAACATATATATACCATAGCCCATATAGGTCATGAAAAGGTCACGTGCATGAATACTTGGAGGGGTGACCTCATCATGCTGATTAGAGGGGATGCCTCTAATCAATATACTGGTTTGGGTAGGAGGGATCAACTCCTTGTGAAGGATGCAAGGCACACACCACATTCACCATGATCAACTGAATAAAACATGTAACTAGGATGCACCCATACGCCCCACATGATATAATAATATGGCCAAAACTGAAAGGGACGCCACGAGCAATCACTCCGCCGTGGGGAAGTCATAACATCGGTGCCTCCAATGCTATGGTTATGGTACCTCCATAACTAGGTGAAACTGGTCATGCTTGTATATGGCTATAGATTATGCTAATTAAACATAAGCAGTTCAAAACAATAAAACAAATACTGGGGAAAACAGTTGGCTGCATACGGGGAAATTCTAATAAGGAAAGAATATCTATACTGAAAGGACGGGAATCCGTACCTCAAGTCTGGTGAATGAACGGAAGAGAGAATCCTACTTCTGGATCACTAACACTACATGAATACACACGTGTATAAGTATCGACTCACTGAATTACGTACTGGATTTCATGTCTTGTATTGAATTATTTTATATGTTTTGAGTCATGTTTTACTGTTTTAAGCTTTAATCTATGTTTATCTTATATTCTGATTAATCTGATTAAGTATTCCTGGTATTTCATGTATTATTATGCTTACTGAGCAATATTAAGTAACTTTCCAACAATAGCAGGTTTCCTAAAATAGAAGGTTTCCAAAAATAGAAAGTTACCAAAATAGAATTACTGCTTAAAATAGATAAGTTTCTAAAAATAGAAAGTTTCCATAAATAGATATAAGCTGGTTAAATAAGCTAATAAATAAGCTTAAGTGTTTACTGATTAATATTCTGAGTCAAAATGATATAACGTATAGTTTATTAATTATTACATGTCATTTAAATAACTATAGGTTAAAAGTATTTAATTAAATATAACATGATTTAATTAAAATAGGTGTATAATATACTTAGGTTGAAAACGTGTATTAATATTAATATTAATATAACCTAAGTCATGATAATTAATTAATTATAAGACATGTTTAATAATTAATTAATTACTATAGTGTAAATTAAATAATAAAGTACTTAGGTTAAATCATGAATTATTAATTATTAATAATAACCTAAGTCCATGTTTTAATTAAATTAATTATATAGCATGTTAAATTAATTTAATTAACTTGAAATAAATATTCTTGTAATAATAAGTCATGATTCCTTGTAAAATTAATAAGTAATGTAAAGTAAATTTACCCGTAAAATAATGACACGTACCCTTGTATTATTTTATTAACAAGCGCCGAAACCGAACCCGTGTTTTATTAATTTAAACGTAACACTCGTATTATGTTTTATAATAAGCCGAGCCAAACAGCCCCCTTTTATATCTTGTTAAAACTGGTAGCCAAACACCCCTCTTAAATCTGTTAAACCCTACTGCCAAACGTACCCTTAACTGCCAGTTTTTCCCACTGGCAGTTACATGTTTCCCCTGCTTGTCATTATTATCCCACCGAGAGCATAAGCTCTCGGTTCCCACCGTCTGAACAACAGCACCACTGGCCGTAGCCAGTGGTTCCCCCTGCTCGTTCGAGTCTGCCCCCGACAGAACAAAACAGCCAGCACCCTTAATAAGGGTTGCGGCTGGTGGCTGAAACTCATCACCAAGAGTCTCTTGACTCTCGGTTTGGGTGCCAAACGAGCCAGCAACGTCTCAAAACACAACCCACCCTAGTATACTTGTTTAATATGTTTAAAATCCCAAGAATTCGGATTAAAAGAAAAGGAATAGAATGAATTAGGGTTTCTTTTTACTTACCAATCGTTTAAGGGTTTAGGAGATCAACGAAAATAACTCCTTCTTTATCACCTAGCATGCATTCTTCTTGATCCTTGTGGTGGAAAAAGGCGGCGGCCAGAAGGGCAGAAGAAGAACAAAAGGCGGCTGCTTGTTTAGACTTAGGGTTTCCTAAGTTTGTGTGTTTAGTGTCGACAAAAAGAAAACAAAACAAACCCCTCCCCCGTCTGTTTATTCACACGCATCAAAATACACTTGGGCTTTGAGCCCAAGTCCTTCTCTTTTCTATTTTGTCTAAAATGGCCCGAAACTTTACTCTAATGTGCTTGTGTTATTCGCTAAATAAAACATACGCATTTAATTTAATACGCGACTTGTAAAAAAATTACGTGTAATCGTGTCTTTTGTATGTCGTAAGTTTCTTAGTTATAATTACCCGTGACTAAACGTAATTATTATTTTACGTGATTTCTTGTCGTGCTAATTAAATATACGTAATGCTATTTATCGTTTAAACGTTCGTGATTACGTGTTACGTAGTTTACGTAATTAATTAGTTTTCGAGCGTGACTCACTATATATATTCGTGTTCGTAATAAATATTAATACGTAATTAATATTAGTTCGTGTTTTAATTACGTTCGTGATTAATTACTGTTAAATACTTATCATGTGTTCGTACGTAATCGATACTTATCATGTTTATACACGTATGTACTACTTAAATAATAGCACGTGAATGTGATCATACTATATAAGGAAGGTTTTAATCTGCGACGTACGATCTTAAGGTTACTGTTCATGGTAAAAGCATGCGGGTTTTACATAACTCTTCTGACGTGACCGTGCTTCCTGCAGCTTCTACTTAGCTACCTCGATCTTCTCATTGGTCATTTCTATAATTTCTGGTCCTTCGAGTGTTCGCTCTCCCACTTGATCCCAGCAAGTTGGAGCGCGACACTTTCTGCCATACAACATTTCGAAAGGAGCACATTTGATACTTGCGTGTCAGCTGTTGTTGTATGCAAACTCGACCAAACAGATGTAATCGTCCCAATCACCTGTCCATTCCAACGCACACGACCTTAACATATCTTCCAATGTCTGAATTGTTCGCTCCGACTGTCCGTCCGTTTGAGGATGAAAGGCCGTACTCAGCTTAAGTTGTGTACCCCAAGCTTTTTGCAGACCTTTCCAGAATCGCGACGTGAAACGAGGATCTCTGTCTGAGACGATGCTGGAGGGAGTATCGTGGAGTCTCATGATCTCCCTTCTGTAAGTATCTGCGAGTTTACTTACCGGATCTTCCTTGCGTATCGGTAAGAAATGAGCTGATTTGGTGAGTCGATCAACAATGACCCAAATAGCATCGTGCTTCTTCTTGGTAGGCGGAAGACCGGTAACAAAATACATGGTGATTTTGTCCCACTTCCACTCTGGAATATCCAACGGTTGAAGGAGACCGCCCGATCGCTGATGTTCAATCTTAACCTGCTGGCAGGTAAGACATTTGGAAACATAAGTGGCTACATCCTGTTTCATACCACTCCACCAAAAGTGTTGTCTGATGTCATGGTACATTTTTGTCGACCCAGGATGTATAGAAAATGGGGAGCTGTGAGCTTCAGCTAACAATGCTTCCCGGAGTTCTTGATTGCCAGGAACACAAAGTCTCGTGCCCTGCCAAACGATACCGTCTGCGTCCATTCTGAATTCTGTCTGCTTCTCCAAATTCTGAATTATCGCCCAAATTTCTCCATCATCCTTCTGCTCTTCCTTGATCCTAGACAGTAACTCAGGTTCTACTCTAAGATTCGCCCAGTATCCGTGCTGCCCACGTACCATGATTTCGATGTCTAGCCGCTCCAAGTCTCTTATGTTTTGTTCCTTGATCTCAATGCCGTTAATCATTCCGGACTTTCTGCTGAGTGCATCTGCTACTACATTAGCCTTCCCGGGATGATACTGTAGGTTAATATCATAATCCTTCAACAGTTCCAACCATCTCCTTTGTCTCATGTTCAATTCTCGTTGAGTGAAGATATACTTCAAGCTCTTGTGATCCGTGAAAATGTCGCATGATTCTCCGTATAAGTAATGCCTCCATATTTTCAATGCGAACACCACTGCAGCAAGTTCCAGGTCATGCGTAGGATAGTTTTCTTCATAGGGCTTAAGCTGCCGTGAAGCATACGCGATCACTTTCCCATGTTGCATGAGAACACAGCCCAGTCCCTTCCCCGATGCATCGCTATAGATCTGAAATCCACCTGTACCAGATGGGAGAGTAAGAATAGGTGCAGATACCAACTTCTGCTTTAGGTCTTCGAAGCTCTTCTCTCGTTCTTCCGTCCAGACGAATTTCTCTCCTTTTCGCATCAGTTTGGTGAGAGGTAGTGCCAAGCGGGAAAAGTTCTCCACGAATCTGCGATAATATCCAGCTAAGCCCAAGAAACTGCGGACTTCTGTCGCTGACGTTGGTCTTGGCCATTTAGTGATAGCCTCAACCTTCGCTGGGTCCATAGTGATCCCTTCTGCTGATACAGTGTGACCTAAGAATGCCACTTTGTTTAACCAGAACTCACACTTGGAGAATTTCGCATACAGCTGCTTCTGACGAAGTATCTGTAGTATCGTACGGAGATGGTCTTCGTGTTCCTCCGTGGACTTTGAGAAAATCAGGATGTCATCGATGAATACAATGACAAACTTATCAAGGAATTCGTGGAAGATTCTATTCATCAGATCCATGAATACTGCTGGAGCATTGGTCAGGCCGAATGGCATGACCACAAACTCATAATGGCCATAGCGGGTACGAAAAGTGGTCTTGGCAATATCCTGCTCTTTAACCCTTAGCTGATGGTAGCCTGACCTTAGATCGATCTTCGAGAAGTGTTTGGCTCCTTGAAGTTGGTCAAACAGATCATCTATACGTGGCAGTGGATATCTATTGCGGATGGTAATCTTATTAAGTTCACGGTAGTCAATACAAAGTCGCATGCTGCCGTCCTTCTTCTTAACGAACAAGACCGGTGCGCCCCATGGAGATGCGCTTTGTCTAATGAACCCTCGTTCAAGAAGTTCCTGCAGTTGGTCCTTCAGTTCTTTTAGCTCTATGGGAGCCATATGATACGGAGCCTTAGAGATTGGCTCAGCTCCTGGAACAAGGTCGATGTTGAACTCCACTTCTCGTGCAGGTGGTATGCCTGGAAGTTCAGCTGGGAAGACGTCTTGAAATTCCGAAACTACTGGTTGATCCTGAATCGATGGGGATTCAGCATCCATGTCGTGAACCGTAGCTAGATAACCCTCGCAGCCATGTGACAGTAATGCACGTGCTTGCAAGGTAGATATGACTTGTACAGACCGTCCGGGTATGAACCCGTTATGAATGTATTCTGGTGCATTAATGTCGCCGAAGATCACCCGATATGAGTGGCAGTCTATGGTAGCATGGTGCTTGGATAGCCAGTCCATGCCGAGAATCATATCGAACTCAATCATGTCTAGGGGAAGTGCATCTACTGCACGAACTTTATCGTCAAACTCTAGAGGAAGACTCTTGTATACATGAGTTATTAATACAGAGTCCCTCAAAGGCGTGGAAATGGTAAGCCTATTTTCTAATGGCAAGGGAAGTGTCCTGATGTTCTTGGCATAAGTAGTGGAAATAACTGAGTGAGTGGCACCCGTGTCGAAAAGAACACATGCAGCTTGGCCGTACATATACAAAATTCCAGTAATGGTACCTGTAGATTTGTTTGCCTGATCGCGCGATGTCGTGTAGACACGCCCAGTGGTAGGAGGCGTTTTAGTATCAGCATGACCCGAGGTACCCTCCATTTCACCCTTACGGCAATCTCTCCTACGATGGCCAGGAAGGCCGCACTTGTAGCATGCGTCGGAATCACGACGACATGGGCCATGGTGTCTGCGATGGCAAGTGCTGCAAAGAGGATGAGTGAATCCTCCAGCAGGAGTCCTTGCTTGCTGAGGGCCTGCTGATGACAAAATGTGTTAAAAAAAATAAAGTATATGCACGAGTATAAGATATATTCATCATAAGATGTTCACCAGTGTTAGCTGAACGGTTAGGCTGCGAACCCCTGTGGTTCTGGTCCTTCCCGTTACTGTGGTTCCTGGTAGAGGTTAAAATAGTGTCAGCATGAGAGCTATAACATGAAATCGTAAGAAGATGCGTAAATAGTAGGACCTGCTGTTGTTGGAGTGTCCCGTGTTGTTACGGTAATTATCATTACCGCTAGGCCTTTCCACAACAGAACGGTCGTTAGTGTGACCGTTTCCTTTGGGCTGATGAGGCTGCTGCTGAGTAGCCGGCTGAGACCGGTCCCCAGTTTTCTGCCTCTTGTCGGGTCTTTCAGCTTCCCCGAACTCATCTCGTTCCTGCAACATCTCCAGCTTCCTTGCTGCGTCGGCCACTTGTGCTACTGTATTGAACGTAGCACACACCAGATTGTTCGCGACCGAGGTGCGAAGTGCCCACCTAAAGTGGTGTGCCTGCTCCTCAGGAGTACCAGCTGCTGCTCCTAGAAAACCAGCTAAGCGAAGAAAGCGCTGCATGAATTCGTTGCTATTCTCGCCCGCTCTCTGACGTATCCCATGGTACTCTCGCTTGAGCTTGTCCTGCTCTGCCTTGGGAAAGAACTGCTCCATCACTCTCTCCTTGAATTGGGCCCATGTCAAACCAGCGACCCAATCATCACCTCCTTCTGACTGCGTCAAGGCTAGCCACCAGTTGAGTACATCGCCTTCAAACCGGTAGCATGCCAATCTCGCCTTAAATGCGGGGTCACATCCCATAGCATTGAAAATCTTCTCGATATGAGTCAACCAGCTTTCAGCATCGCTGGGGCTATCAGTCTTTTCAAAAGCTCTAGGACGGAGCTTGTTGAATCTTTCCAACCACACTGCTAGTGTCACTGGGGGAGGAGGAGGAGGAGGTGCCTGATTCTGCTGCTGCTGATTGTTGGCAGCTTGGACTTCAGCACGGATGTCATTCCTCAGTTGAGGAAGCAAGGCTTGCATGGCAGCCTGAATTGCAGCATTGAGCTGCTCTTGTTCGCGTGTGAGAACCATCTGACAGTATAACATAAAACATATGATTAACAGTTCAAAACATAAAATATATATTATATATATACATGAAAAAAATTTTATACCAAAAAAATTTCACGAGAAAAATTTTATGCAAGAAAATTTTTGTATGAATGCATGATGCATTTTTATGAAAACTTTTGATGCTCAAGAGTGAACGCCTCTGGTCAGTTCACTCAAAAGAAAAGACATATCGAGGGGACGCCTATGGGTCGGTCCCAAATCTAAAAGTTTCGATAAAACACATGCGACTAAATAGGGCCAGTCCTGTACCAACCATTACTTAGTCAAAAACCCTGTAACAATGACATGTATATGTATGCTTAAAAATGATGAATGCATGAAAACAACTGTCAGTTCTAGGAAGACCGTAGTGACTATCCACTAATCACAGGTCATATTTGAGAGCCTACAGGTCGAAACCTTGGCTCTGATACCATAATTGTAACACCCCATTTTGGAAATGGAATCTTACGCATAATCATGGCGTGTCATCAAAGCATACAAGGATAAATGTCTAAGCATTATTTGACCATAAAAGGGAAATACCAGAATCAAACATCGGTAACCCCAAAGTAGAGCTCATCACACACAAACATAAATACTGTAAAAGGAAAGGACGAAACAATGTCCATAGCAACTGTATTAAAGTAAAGGAAATGCATAAAGTAAAGAAAGACAGTAAAGCTTCCAATCCATATGCACGTACGTTTGAGATCTACGAGCGTCCCTGAGTACCTGCCATTTTGGGAACATGAAAAGGAAAACGGCTGAGCAAGACGCTCAGTGCACGGATGTACAATATAGCATGAAATAGGATAAGCATGTAACATATAACAGCGGAAGACTAAGTTCTGAGTAAACTGGTTAAGTATTAAGAAAACTGGTTTTATAGTTTGAAAAGCCTTATGTTTATCTTATGAAAACTGTTTTAACATAAATATACCATAGCCCATATAGGTCATGAAAAGGTCACGTGCATGAATACTTGGAGGGGTGACCTCATCATGCTGATTAGAGGGGATGCCTCTAATTAATATACTGGTTTGGGTAGGAGGGATCAACTCCTTGTGAAGGATGCAAGGCACACACCACATTCACCATGAAATACTGAATAAAACATGTAACTAGGATGCACCCATACGCCCCACATGATATAATAATATGGCCAAAACTGAAAAGGGACGCCACGAGCAATCACTCCGCCGTGGGGAAGTCATAACATTGGTGCCTCCAATGTTATGGTTATGGTACCTCCATAACTAGGTGAAACTGGTCATGCTTGTATATGGCTATAGATTATGCTAATTAAACATAAGCAGTTCAAAACAATAAAACAAATACTGGGGAAAACAGTTGGCTGCATACGGGGAAATCCTAATAAGGAAAGAATGTCCATACTGAAAGGACGGGAATCCGTACCTCAAGTCCAGTGAATGAACGGAAGAAAGACTCCTACTTCTGGATCACTAAAGCTACATGAATACACACGTGTATAAGTATCGAATCACTGATTAGTACTGGGTTTTATGTCTCATCTTAGCTTACTTGGTATGTTTTAGGTCATGGTTTACTGTTTTAAGCCTTAAACTGTGTTTATCGTGTATTCTGATTAATCTGATTAAGTATTACTGGTATTTCATGTATTATTATACTTACTGTGTAATAATAAGTAACTTTCCAAAAATAGCAGGTTTCCAAAAATAGAAAGTTTCCAAAAATAAAAAGTTTCTAAAAATAGAAAGTTTCCAAAAATAGAAAGTTACCAAAAATAAAAAGTTTCCAAAAATAGAAAGTTTCCAAAAATAGAAAGTTTCCAAAAATAGAAAGTTTCCAAAAATAGAATTTACTGCTTAAAATAGATTAGTTTCTAAAAATAGAAAGTTTCCAAAAATAGATCAGCTGCCTTAATTAAATAAGTTTCCATATATAGAAGGTTTCCATGATTAGATTAGCTGCCTGAAATAGATAGATTTCCATATATAGAAGGTTTCCATTAATAGATTAGTTGCCTTATTTAATTAAGTTTCTATAAATAGAAGTTTCCATATTTAGAATTAAGCTGGTTACATAAGCTAACATATAAGTCTAAGTGTTTATAAGCTTATTTCTTAAGTCATATGATATAGTGTATAGTTTAATTATTATTTCATATATTTTAATTAAACTATAGGTTAAGCATTTTAATTAAAGTACAACATGTTTTAATTAAAATGGAATAAAATACTTAGGTTAAAATGTGTATTATTATGCATTAATAACATAACCTAAGTCATGTCTAAATTAATTAATTATAGGCATGTTTTAAATAATTAATTAATTATAACTTATAACATAAAATACTTAGGTTAAATTAATATCATGCTAAATTAATAATTAAAATAACCTAAGTCATGATTTAATTAATATCTCATGTTATTAATTAATTTATATCCTAAGTTCATAATTCATAAAAATTAACATGTAGCATAAATCATGATTTAACCAACGAACCATGAATCGGGCATGAACTCGACACCGTACCCCGAGCCAAACTCGGGGTACGTGTGCCCCCTTGCTGCCGTGGGTCCCACAAGCACCAACCAAGACCAACAATGGTCTTGGTGGTGGCGGCTAAAAGCAAACCGAACCCCCCCTCGGGTTGGTTATGCTAGGCGGCTAAAACAAACACCCTTTTATATCATTCTCTGATTTTAATTAACCCCAAAACATGTTAGATCAATGTTTAATTATCATGTTTTAATAAGAATAATAATAACATGTTCATGAAAATAATCAAAGATTTAAAAGAATTAAAAAGAAGGGTTTAGAATGATATACCAATACGTAGCTTGAAAGGGGATGAACAAACACGGTTTCTAGCACTTGTTTTTAATGTCAAAAATCAACAACACCCTCCTATGGTGGTGTTATAGGTGGCGGCACAAGAGAGAGCAAGGTGGAGGAGGAGAAAACTTTTTAGGTTAAAATGTTATTTTGCTTGAAAAGTGAAAAATGAAAACATATTTACCATAACCCCCCCTTTTCTTGTAAAAGTCCATGGGCTTGGCCCACCTTGGTTGTTGTGCCGTGGGTATGGGGGCCCCACATGGGGTACCCGTACCTTTTCTCGTGTCCCGATGTTTCGTGTTCGTTCGTGGTTAAACGTGTTCGTGTTTAAAGTGTTTCTGTTTATTTTATCATGTCGTTTATCGTAATCTTAACGCTCGTAATTATATTATATGTATTTACGTAATTATTATAGTTCGTATTTTAAATGGTGATCATGATTTAATTATGTTCACGTGACGTATTTATTAACTGTTTATCATGAGTTCGTACGTAATCGATACTTATCATGTCATACACGTATGCACTTGCTTGACTATTAGCACATGAATGTGATCAATACTAAATAAGGTAAGTTTTAATCTAGGACGTACGATCTTAAGGGCACTATTCATGGTAAAAGCATGCGGGTTTTACACATATTGACAAGCCCTGTTCATGAAGGCCATACCTCTTTCATGCTCAGTGTAAGTGTGACAACCCCGGTTTTTGAGGTTCGTCACTTCGTCTTATTTTTGGGGTATTTTGTGTGACTATGTGATTTATGTGATTTATGTGTTTATATGTGTGATTTTCGGGATGAGAATGGACGAAATGAGGTACATGATTTGTAAATCATGGTACGGGTTGAAAATGAAATGAAATAAAATGAGTTCAGAAATGAACTGCGGGAAAGTTCGGATATCGTTTTTACAAGGTTTCGTGTACGTATATATTATATTATATTATATTGTATGTATGTATTAAGTACATATTATATCGTTAGGATAAGTTTTAGAGATACTTTCCATTATTAGAAACTTTTGGAAATGACGGTTAGTTTGGAAATTACGTAGAAAGTCGAAAAATTAGCGAATAGGTGTTCGGTTTTGATCCGGAAGGGTCTAGATGTTAACTAATGTTAATTATAAGTTAATACCAATTAAATTAATAAAATAATGAAGGGGGAGTCGGAATTGTGGGCCTCATAGCAGAATATTTTAATAAAAAAAGATAATTACCATATAGGAGTCCTAATTGGGCCTAAACTTGACCAGGAGGTTACCAAAGCATATATAAACACCCCACGACCCCAAAAACGACCCATAAACCTTAAATTAAACTCTAATTCAGTCAAATAGAAATGGAGGATCAAGAAGAGTCGAATTTATGCTCAGGATTTAAAGGTACGTAATTAAAATAGGTTGATTAACGTTAATTTACGTATTTGTAACCTAATATGATGGATTAGGGTTTGAGATTCATTATTTTTGATTAGGGTTTGTTAATGATCTGTAACTAATAATGTAATTAATGGGTTTTTTTCCACTTCGAAATCGTTTTTAGGTTTTAATTAGGTTTTATATATGATTAATTAGATTAATTATGAGAAAATCGTTTTTAAAAACTGGGCAGAATTTTAGGTCACTTGTTTTGATCATATCTAGAGTTCTACAAACTTTCAATTTTCGAATCTTATGTCCTGAAAAGGTAATTGAATTGGCTTTCAAATTCAAGAAACTAGAATTGAATTGGAGGTAGGGAAGTAGGTCAAAAACAGGTTACAACAGTCGGAGGTCAAAACAGTTTTGAAATCAGTCAGGTTTAATTTAATGTTTTAAGGTGGTTAGGGTACTTAGGAGTACAATTTAACTTTCAAATGAACATGAGCGTTAGTTTATATGTTATATAAGATATCGGAATGATGGATAATCAATTGGGATAGTGGAAGACCCTCTTATCATAACAAACATTTCATATGTTCAAAATCAGTAAATTCTGGATAGGTAAAAGTATATATATATATATATATGAAGGCCTTAACAGTAGCTTTAAGGTTGAGTCTAAATAGTAAATTTAGCTAACACATGTAAGGGAATAGGGTTTATTTTACAGGGCATGTTATTTTGGTTAAGGGGGTGTTCGACCCAGAGTTTGAAGTATGAATAACGGGACTGTGGTGGGTAAAATGTTAACAAGACGAGTTATGAACTATACTAAGTTAAGAGTTTTATAGAGGGGTGTAATGAGATGCATATGGCATATAAATAGGGTTAAGTTGTAGGAGAAGGTAAGATATCCATCATAGACTGATGAGCCATTTTGGTATGTGGTTGTCTTGATTGTATAGGTTTGTGTGTTTAGATTTTTGCTAGAGCGTGGATGCTTGGAGAAGCTTGTTCAGGTGAGTTTCATAGTCCCATGTCTTTTTATGATTTGATTTCCAGATGGGATGAAAGAGACACTGTATGGTTTTGTAAAGAATGTTGTGAATGTTTTTATGGTTTGTGATTGACTTATGTGTACACTTATGTGATTAACTGCTATGTGATTCTTGATTGTGTTTATGATTTGGATTGGGGGACACGTACCTTCTCAATTATTGTGGTTTGACTTGGTACCAAGGGGATGTTGACAAGTCGGGGCCTTGGGATTGGTTCATAGGTGTATGGGCGCCTATAGGAACATGGTGATTGGTAAGGCTGAGAGCCTTAGAATTATGGTGAATGGTTAATCTTGAATGTTAGTTGTTAATACATGATTGTAGCATATTGTTCATATGTTCTTTGGTTGATGGTTATTATTCACAGCTCATAACTTGATTTTGGCGTTGGAGTATAAACCTATGATTCTCACCAACATTATGTTGACGTGTTTTAGTGTATCTTTCAGGTGAGAATGTAGTTAAGCATGAGAATAGGTGTGGTTAGCTTTAGAGGCTTAGGGTTGCATTTGGAGGAACCCCCTTTCCTCTTAGTCTTTATTTGATGTTTGTATAAGTGGTACTTTGTTTACACCTTTATGTTTGCTTTGTTTATGTTAATTGTTTGTCTCGGGTAAGCGGTAGGACTGTTACCTACTTACCTAGACTCCTGCATTGTTGAGATATTGTCAAAGACATTTGTGTCACCATTTTATGAAATTTCTTATTTCATTTAGTTATCTCTATAGGCACGCCATGTTGTGATGATATCCATAGCTCGCGCCCCATATTCCACCATGGTGGGGTGTGACAGAATGGTATCAGTGACAATGGCTATAGAGAATTAGGTTGCCTAGTCTCGTAGCCTAGTCTATAGCTTAAGGGTCCTCGCAAATAGGTGTCGTAGGAGTATGTGTGCATTTGATATTAATTTAAGTTTTTTCTGGATGACATCGGGTTTTACTTATGATGTTTGTTAAGTTTTAAATAGTATGGGTTGAACCATAGTAGTTCATACTTAGCCACATGTTATTTCTTTTCGGGTTGTGACTAGTGCGGGTTGAACCATAATCGTCCACGCTAGTCATTTTTGTATTTTGCTTAAATTGTACATTATAGTACATAATTTGGTACATGGTAGTTTTTGTCATTGTTGAGTTATTTTATGTACCTGAGGTATAGTATTTTTCTTTTGATGTTTTAGTCATGTTTCCTAATATTCATGTGGTGGTTCGAGTTACTAGGAGTAGGTGGATAGGAAGGATTATAAGTTGTTTCCACTCTGATGGGCGACATGATTTATAATTGATTATGTTTTTGTTTTAGATTTTGTCTATGTTGTTTTAGCTAGACTATGAATTTATGTATTCCAAGATTTTGACTATGTTATTTTAATAGTTGGAGTTTTTGACCTTAGTGTTTATGTGGTTGTGTGCTTAGGTGAGTTGATGGATTTATGTGTTATGTGTTGTATTGATTCTTATAAGTGTCATCATAGGAGGGAGTGCATTGGAGAAAGGGTAATTGTATAAGTATGGTGGCCAACATAGTTATACAAGTACCACAACTTCAATGGATTCCTAAGTATGATTGCATGAAAGAGGATTAATACATGCTTGTATAGTATATGTTGGACGGATTTGAGTATATGTATCCTAATATGCCTATATATGTATGATCCCCTACAATTAACGATTGTATCCTTAGGAGGGTGGCTAGCTCGCTTCTTTTTAGATATTCAACCTCCGTTGTAGCGTATTCTTCGAGTTTCCTATTTCACGTGTCCATTTTAAAATGGTGTTTTTGGTTTTAAGTCTATTGAAATAACTTGGGATCTCTTTTGGGATAATGAAATCTTTTGTGTCGAGTCTTACATTTCTTTTGGTCGGTTTATATTGAAAAAAAAGACTTGGAAATCTACTATATAGTTAGATAGTTGGTTGTATTCGGTAAAATAAGGGTAGGGTGTAGGAGTCGTGTTTGCAGCAAGGTATAAAATAAGTTTTTTTTATGTAATCAACACTTATTTATTTCAAATTCTAAAAGACGTTCTTTAAAATAAAGCGAAATAAAATTTTCCTACTTAAATATTTCATATAAGTGAGTTTAATCGATATACGTCATTTATAATTTTTTATACAAGACTAAACAAAGTTCATGAAAATTTCACATACATTTATTTCTTTTCATTTAAAAAGGATTACGTTTATTACTAAGATGATTCTTTAGTTTTTAAAACAACTAGTATAAAATTGTTTTGGTCATAACTTGTTCATTTTTAAAGCTTTTTGGGTGATTCGAAAACCTAAAATTATGTACTCGAAACGTACTTTTAAAATATTCAGAATGTATAGTCATGGAAGGTCATTGGCCTGGTCAAAATTGTTGTACAAGTGTCGGGTTCAAGGTTGAGTTTCGAATAGTAGTTTTAAACTTATGATTTGGGATGTTCGGAGTACCTAGTCTTTGAGTTGAGTCTTATGATTGTATAGAGGGTTGTTTGTAGATCGTGAGTCACATAGATGTGGAGAGGTAAAGAAAAATATTCTTTTATGGAAATTCGATGTCGTGCAAGGTTTAAAAAATATGTCACGGGGCGTAATATGTTTTGGTTGCCATTGGGTGTTTCTTGGATTATTTTTCGTTGTCAAGGGTCATTTTGAATTGATACATGCTTTAAGTTTGAGTTTTCTTTTGATTCTCGTGGTTTTTGACTTGTTTTAACTGGTGCACGTGAAATATCGTTAGTTATCCGTAGTTTTGATCCGTTGGTCGTGTCTGGTGGGTTCCATATGTAGTTTTGGTTTTGTATTGATTGAGAGCATTGATATAGTCATATGAGAGAATAGTTGGAATGCCCTTTGTGATGGGGAAAGAGTTAGAAGTTCGTAGAAAGACGAACTAATGTGGTCATGAGGTCTCTTAGGAGTGCCAAGGGAGATGAATAGAGATTTGTATAAAGTATGGATATTGGCACAAGTAACACATCATATAGAATGTTTAATGGATGCTTTTGGGTTTACGGTTATGCATTTGGCTTCACCAAAGCACTAGCGGTTTTCATGGAGTCAATGAAGCGAGTGTGCATGAACGTATATAAACGAGTTATCATCGGGAGTATCGACGACATCTTGATCTACTGAAAGTCTAAGAATGAGAGTAAGGCGAATTATGTGTTGGTTTTGGAGTGGAATTATACATGAGATTTTCAAGTGTGAGTTTTAGTATTAATTTTACCATGATGAGTAGTTAGAGATGATGGCATATCATGGAACTAGCAAGGGGCGAAGTGAAGAAGGATGAGGAAGCATTTTGGAGGCTGAAGAGGTGGATTGGATAATGAGTCGATCTTGGCATTATCGGAAGGAATGGATGAATTTGCGAAGCATGACGATACATGGAGCAAGGATTTGGATGTGTACGAGAATGACAAAGAAGGGCGATTGCTTATATGTTTCAAGAACTGAAGATTTGGAAGAACTAGATAAGACTTAGTTAGTGGAGTTGGATTGTTATATCTGCCTAGAATGCTAGAGGCATTGGGGGTACGAGACGTAGAGAATGATCTATACGGATCATGAACGTCTCCAAGACATATTCAATCTTCTTGATCGAACATTTTACAAAGGTGATGGGTGGAGTTAAGTGATGAAGCAAAATTGCAAGGCTAAGTACCATCTGGGAAAGGTAAGCATGGTTGATGAGACATGGAATAAGAAGAAGGAAGTGAAGCTGAGACGAACTTGAACTATATGGGTGACGTATTAGGGTTGTTTGGATGAAGGATGTAGGTTGCACAAGTTGAGTTGTCTAAAGCAGAGAACGCGAAAACATTTATGTTGCATGGCTTGGACAATTTTATGGAGAAAAGGGACGTAGACTATACTTCCTACATAGATAGGAGTAGCTTAGAAAGGGCGATGTAAGGACGAATTTTGTGGAAGGGATGCATAATGGGGTGAGGAATAAGTAAGATGAGAGTTGGCTGATAGTCGATAGACTGTCTAATTCATCCTATATTTCAAGAGGAATGAGAAGTCACGTAGTTGAGAAGTTGGATGGATTGCATACAGATACGATAGAATAGGCGCTGTTGTGTAAAAGTTAACCTAATAGGTATGGAATGCCTTATGAAGGATTATTGCAAGGAAAGAAACGATGGGAAGCAAGCGTACTATACCGTTGATAGACTTATGGTTGGTATGAGCATACTATAGGGGTAACTGAGAAAGACGCCTAGAGCTTTGGCGTGCGGTTTGGAGATAGTTGGTGAATGCATTTTATTTAGGAAAAATTCTTTTACAAAGAGAGTCACTAGTGAGAGGGGCGCATTCCTTACTGATGAGAATGTAGGGAATAAAAGAGGATCGCCTAAATTATTGGCTAAAGATGAGATAGAAGATGGTATGGAAATTAAGATTATGGAGAGACAAGCGAGAAGTAATATGGAGGAAGCATGGCTCGAGGGATCAAAGGGTTGTCAAGATAATGTAGTGATATATAAGGGAAAACCGTTAGGTCTGGTGATAGGAAATGTAGTAGAAACTGATGGAGTTAATCCATAGAAGATGAGGTAGATCATCGTTACTATGGGGTGAAGTTAGAATCAGTCAACATATTGGACCGGAGTTAGAACGGAAAACTACAAGAGGTGGTGGCAGTGCTTAAGTAGAGGTTGAAAATGGCAAAGGACCGACAAGAGAGCTGTGTTGACAAGAGACGTAAGCCGTTGAGATTTGATATTGGGGATAAGGTTATGCTATAGGTTTCACCATGGAAAGAAGTGACGTGGTTTGCGATGAAAGGGAAGTTAACACCTTGAATCATAGGTCTGTTCGAAATCCTTGAAAGGATTGGAGCAGTGACTTATAGGTTGAGGAATTACTGGGAGAATTGAGTAGTGTGCATGATGTATTTCGTGTATCAAGCTTGAGGAATTGCTTAGCAAGAACCGTCTTGCAAGTACCGTTAGATGATAATATTATGGATACGAGTGTTCGTTTCATCGAAGAACCGGTAGAGATTTTAGGTCGTGAAGCTAAGACGTTGGAAAAAAGGGTAATATATCGTAGTAATGGTTAGATGGAATTTAGAACGTGGACTAGAGTTCACGTGGGAACGGGAAGGATTTATGAGGAACACGTATCCTTAGATATTTTCTAATGATGATCCTAAGGAGTAAATCTCAGGACGAGATTTCTATTAGGAGGGAGTGATGTGACAACCCCGGTTTTTGAGGTTCGTCACTTTGTCTTATTTTTGGGGTATTTTATGTGACTATGTGATTTATGTGATTTATGTGTTTATATGTGTGACTTTGGGGATGAGAATGGACGAAATGGGGTACATGATTTGTAAATCATGGTACGGGTTGGAAATGAAATGAAATGAAATGAGTTCGGAAATGAACTGCGGGAAAGTTCGGATATCGTTTTTACAAGGTTTCGTGTACGTATATAGTATATTATATTATATATGTATGTATTAAGTACATATTATATGGTTAGGATAAGTTTTAGAGATACTTTCCATAATTAGAAACTTTTGGAAATGACGGTTAGTTCGGAAATTACGTAGAAAGTCGAAAAATTAGCGAATAGGTGTCCGGTTTTGATCCAGAAGGGTCTAGATGTTAACTAATGGTAATTATAAGTTAATAGCAATTAAATTAATAAAATAATGAAGGGGGAGTCGGAATTGTGGGCCCTATAGCAAAATATTTTAATTAAAAAAAAGATAATTACCATATAGGAGTCCTAATTGGGCCTAAACTTGACCAGGAGGTTACCAAAGCATATATAAACACCCCAAGACCCCAAAAACGACCCATAAACCTTAAATTAAACTCTAAGTCAGTCAAATAGCAATGTAGGATCAAGAAGAGTCGAATTTATACTCAGGATTTAAAGGTACGTAATTAAACTAGGTTGATTAACGTTAATTTACGTATTTGTAACCTATTATGATGGATTAGGGTTTGAGATTCATAATTTTTGATTAGGGTTTGTTAATGATCTGTAACTAATAATGTAATTAATGGATTTTTTCTACTTCGAAATCGTTTTTAGGTTTTAGTTAGGTTTTATATATGATTAATTAGATTAATTATGAGAAAATCGTTTTTAAAAACTGGGCAGAATTTTAGGTCACTTGTTTTGATCATATCTAGAGTTCTACAAACTTTTAATTTTCGAATCTTATGTCCCTGAAAAGGTAATTGAATTGAATTTCAAATGCAAGGAACTAGAATTGAATTGGAGGTAGGGAAGTTGGTCAAAAACAGGTTACAACAGTCAGAGGTCAAAACAGTTTTGAAATCAGTCGGGTTTAATTTAATGTTTTAAGGTGGTTAGGGTACTTAGGAGTACAATTGTACTTTCAAACGAACATGAGAGTTATTTTATATGTTATATAAGATATCGGAAGGAGGGATAATAAATTGGGATAGTGGAAGAACTTCTTATCATAACAAACTTTTCATATGGTCAAAATCAGTAAATTCTAGATAGGTGAAATATATATATATATATATATATATATATATATATATATATATATATATATATATATATATATATATATATATATATATATATATATATATATATATATATATATATATATATATATATATATATATATATATATATATATATATATATATATATATATATATATATATATATATATATATATATATATATATATATATATATATATATATATATATATATATATATATATATGGAGGCCTTAACAGTAGCTTTAAGGTTGAGTCCAAATAGTAGAGTTAGCTAACACATGTAAGGGAATAGGGTTTCTTTTACAGGGCATGTTATTTTGGTTAAGGGGGTGTTCGACCTATAGTTTGAAGTATGAAAAACAGGAATGTGTAGGGTAAAATGTTAACAAGACGAGTTACGAACTAAATTAAGTTAAAGGCTTTATGGAGGGGTGTAATAAGATGCATATGGCATATAAATAGGGTTAAGTTGTAGGAGAAGGTAAGATATCCATTATAGATTGATGAGCCATTTTGGTATGTGGTTCGTGTCTTGATTGTATATGTTTGTGTGTTAGATTTATGCTAGAGCGCGGATACTTGGAGAATCTTGTTCAGGTGAGTTTCATAGTCCCATGAATTATTATGATTTGATTTCTAGATGGGATGGAAGAGACACTGTATGGTTTTGTAAAGAATGCTGTGAATGTTTTTATGGTTTGTGATGGACTTATGTGTACACTTATCTGATTAACTGCTATGTGATTCTTGATTGTGTTTATGATTTGGATTAGGGGAGACGTACCGTCTTAATTATTATTGTTTGACTTGGTACCAAGGGGATGTTGACAAGGCGGGGCCTTGGGATTGGTTCATAGGTGTATGGGCGCCGATGGGACCATGGTGATTGGTAAGGCTGAGAGCCTTGGAATTGTGGTGAATGGTTAATCTTGAATTTTAGTTGTTAATACATGATTGTAGCATATTGTCCATATGTTCTTTGGTTGATGGTTATTATTCACAGCTCATAACTTGATTTTGGCGTTGGAGTCTAAACCTATGACTCTCACCAACATTATGTTGACGTGTTTTAGTGTTTCTTTCAGGTGAGAATGTGGTTAAGCATGAGAATAGGTGTGGCTAGCTTTGGAGGCTTAGGGTTGCATTTGGAGGAACCCCTTTCCTCTTAGTCTTTATTTGATGTTTGTATAAGTGGTACTTTATTGACACCTTTATGTTTGCTTTGTTTATGTTAATTGTTTGTCTCGGGTAAGCGGTAGGACTGTTACCTTCTTACCTAGACTCATGCATTGTTGAGATATTGTCATGACATTTATGTCACCATTTTATGACATTTCTTATTTTATTTAGTTATCTCTATAGACACGCCATGTTGTGATGATATCCATAACTCGCGCCCCATATTCCGCCATGGTGGGGTGTGACAGAACGGTATCAGAGACAATGGTTATAGAGAATTAGGTTGCCTAGTCTCGTACCCTAGTCTATAGCTTAAGGGTCCTCGCATATAGGTGTCGAAGGAGTATGTGTGCATTTGATATTAATTGAAGTTTTTTCTGGATGACATCGGGTTTTACTTGTGATGTTTGTTAAGTTTTGACTAGTATGGGTTGAACCATAGTAGTTCATACTTAGCCACATGTTATTTTCTTTTCGGGTTGTGACTAGTGCGGGTTGAACCATAATCGTCCACGCTAGTCATTTTTGTATTTTGCTTAAATTGTACATTATAGTACATAATTTGGTACATGGTAGTTTTTGTCATTGTTGAGTTATTTTATGTACCTGAGGTATATTATTTTTCTTTTGATGTTTAAGTCATGTTTCCTAATAATCATGTGGTGGTTCGAGTTACTAGGAGTAGGTGGATAGGAAGGATTATAAGTTGTTTCCACTCTGATGGGCGACATGATTTATAATTGATTATGTTTTCGTTTTAGATTTTGTCTATGTTGTTTTAGCTAGACTATGGATTTCTGTATTCCAAGATTTTGACTATGTTATTTTAATAGTTGGAGTTTTTGACCTTATTGTTGATGTGGTTATGTACTTAGGTGAGTTGATGGATTTATGTGTTATGTGTTGTATTGATTCTTATAAGTGTCATCATAGGAGGGAGTGCAGTGGAGAAAGGGTAATTGTATAAGTATGGTGGCCAACATAGTTATACAAGTACCTCAACTTCAATGGATTCCTAAGTATGATTGCATGGAAGAGGATTAATACATACTTGTATAGTATATGTTGGACGGATTTGAGTATATGTATCCTAATATGCCTATATATGTATGATCCCCTACAATTAACGATTGTATCCTTAGGAGGGTGGCTAGCTCGCTTCTTTTTAGATATTCAACCTCCGTTGTAGCATATTCTTCGAGTTTCCTATTTCACGTGTTCGTTTTAAAATGGTGTTTTTGGTTTTAAGTCTATTGAAATAACTTGGGATCTCTTTTGGGATAATGAAATCTTTTGTGTTGAGTCTTACATTTCTTTTGGTCGGTATATATTAAAAAAAGACTTGGAAATCTACTATATAGTTAGATAGTTGGTGATTCGGTAAAATAAGGATAGGGTGTAGGAGTCGTGTTTGCAACAAGATATAAAATAAGTTTTTTATGCAATCAACACTTATTTATTTCAAATTCTAAAAGACGTTCTTTAAAATAAAGCGAAATAAAATTTTCCTACTTAAATATTTCATATAAGTGAGTTTAATCGATATACGTCATTTTAATTATTTATACAAGACTAAACAAAGTTCATGAAAATTTCACATACATTTATTTGTTTTCATTTAAAAAGGATTACGTTTATTACTAAGATGATTCTTTAGTTTTTAAAACAACTAGTATAACATTGTTTTGGTCATAACTTGCTCATTTTTAAAGCTTTTTGGGTGATTCAAAAGCCTAAAATTATGTACTCGGAACGTAATTTTAAAATATTCAGAATGTATAGTCATGGGAGGTCATTAGCCTGGTCGAAAGTTTTGTACAAGTGTCGGGTTCAAGGTTGAGTTTCGAATAGTAGTTTTTAAACTTATGATTTGGGATGTTCGGAGTACCTAGTCTTTGAGTTGAGTCTTGTGATCATATAGAGGGTTGTTTGTAGATCATGAGTCACATAGATGTGGAGAGGTAAAGAAAAATTTTCTTTTATGGAAATTCGATGTCGTGCAAGGTTTAAAAAATATGTCGCGGACCGTAATATGTTTTGGTTGCCATTGCGTGTTTCTTGGATTATTTTTCGTTGTCAGGGGTCATTTTAAATTAATACATGTTTTAAGTTTGAGTTTTCTTTTGATTCTCGTGGTTTTTGACTTGTTTTAACTGGTGTACGTGAAATATCGTTAGTTATCCGTAGTTTTGATTCGTTGGTCGTGTCTGGTGGGTTCTAGATGTAGTTTTGGTTTTGTATTGATGGAGAGCATTGATATAGTCATATGAGAGAATAGTTGGAATGCCCTTTGTAATGGGGAAAGAGTTAGAAGTTCGTAGAAAGACGAACTAATGTGGTCATGAGGTCTCTTAGGAGTGCCAAGGGAGATGAATAGAGATTTGTATAAAGTATAGATATTGGCACAAGTAACACATCATATAGAATGTTGAATGGATGCTTTTGGGTTTACAGTTATGCATTTGGCTTCACCAAAGCACTAGCGGTTTTCATGGAGTCAATGAAGCGAGTGTGCATGAACGTATATAAACGAATTGTCATCGGGAGTATCGACGACATCTTGATCTACTGAAAGTCTTTGAAGGAGAGTAAGGCGAATTATGTGTTGGTTTTGGAGTGGAATTATACTTGAGATTTTCAAGTGTGAGTTTTAGTATTAATTTTAACATGATGAGTAGTTAGAGATGATGGCATATCATGGAACCAGCAAGGGGCAAAGTGAAGAAGGACGAGGAAGCATTTTGGAGGCTGAAGAGGTGGATTGGATAATGAGCCGATCTTGGCATTATCGGAAGGACTGGATGAATTCGCAAAGCATGACGATACGTGGAGCAAGGATTTGGATGTGTACGAGAATGACAAAGAAGGGCAATTGCTTACACGTTTCAAGAACTGAAGATTTGGAAGAACTAGATAAGACTTAGTTGGTGGAGTTGGATTGTTATATCTGCCTAGAATGCTAGAGGCATTTGGGGTACGAGACGTAGAGAATGATCTATACGGATCATGAACGTCTCCAAGACATATTCAATCTTCTTGATTGAACGTTTGACAAAGGTGATGGGTGGAGTTAAGTGATGAAATAAAATTTCATGAAATAAGAAGAAGGAAGTGAAGCTGAGACGAACTTGAACTATATGGGTGACGTATTAGGGTGGTTTGGATGAAGGATGTAGGTTGCACGAGTTCAGTTGTCTAAAGCAGAGAACGCGACAACATTTATGTTACATGGCTTGGACAATCGTATGGAGAAAAGAGACGTAGACTATACTTACTACATATATAGGAGTAGCTTAGAAAGGGCGATGTAAGGACGAAGTTGGTGGAAGGGATACATAATGGGGTGAGGAATAAGTACGATGAGAGTTGGGTGATAGTCGATAGACTGTCTAATTCATCCTATATTTCAAGAGGAATGAGAAGTCACGTAGTTGAGAAGTTGGAAGGATTGCATACAAATGCGATGGAATAGGCTGTGTTGTGTAAAAGTTAACCTAATAGGTATGGAATGCCTTATGAAGGATTATTGCAAGGGAATAAACGATGGGAAGCAAGCGTAGTATACCGTTGATAGACTTATGGTTGGTATGAGAATACTATAGGGGTACCTAAGAAAGACGCCTAGAGCTTTGGCGTGCGGTTTGGAGATAGTTGGAGAATGCATTTTATTTAGAAAAAATTCTTTTACAAAGAGAGTCACTAGTGAGAGGGGCGTATTCCTCACTGATGATAATGTAGGGAATAAAAGAGGATCGCCTAAATTATTGGCTAAAGATGAGATAGAAGATGGTATGGAAATTAAGATTATGGAGAGACAAGCGAGAAGTAGTATGGAGGAAGCATGGCTCGAGGGATCAAAGGGTTGTCAAGATAGTGTAGTGATATATAAGGGAAAACCGTTAGGTCTGGTGATAGGAAATGTAGTAGAAACTGATGGAGTTAATCCATAGAAGATGAGGTGGATCACCGTTACTATGGTGTGAAATTAGAAGCAGTCAACATATTGGACCGGAGTTGGAACGGAAAACTACAAGAGGTGGTGGCACTGCTTAAGTAGAGGTTGAAAATGGCAAAGGACCGACAAGAGAGCTGTGTGGACAAGAGGCGTAAGCCGTTGGGATTTGAGATTGGGGATAAGGTTAGCTATAGGTTTCACCATGGAAAGAAGTGACGTGGTTTGGGATGAAAGGGAATTTAACACCTTGAATCATGGGTCCGTTCGAAATCCTTGAAAGGATTGAAGCAGTGGCTTATAGGTTGAAGAATTACTAGGAGAATTGAGTAGTGTGCATGATGTATTTCTTGTATCAAGTTTGAGGAAATGCTTAGAAAGAACCGACTTGCAAGTACCGTTAGATGATATTAGTATGGATACGAGTCTTCATTTCATCGAAGAACCGGTAGATATTTTAGGTCGTGAAGCTAAGACGTTGGAAAAAAGGGTAATATATCGTAGTAATGGTTAGATGGAATTTAGAACGTGGACTAGAGTTGACGTGGGAATGGGAAGGATTTATGAGGAACAAGTATCCTTAGATATTTTTTAATGATGATCCTAAGGAGTAAATATCGGGACGAGATTTCTATTAGGAGGGAGTGATGTGACAACCTCGGTTTTTTAGGTTCGTCACTTAGTCTTATTTTTGGGGTATTTTGTGTGACTATGTGATTTATGTGTTTATATGTGTGATTTTGGGGATGAGAATGGACGAAATGAGGTACATGATTTGTAAATCATGGTACGGGTTGGAAATAAAATGAAATGAAATGAGTTTAGAAATGAACTGCGGGCAAGTTCGGATATCGTTTTTATACGGTTTCGTCTACGTATATATTATATTATATTATATTGTATGTATGTATTAAGTACATATTATATGGTTAGGATAAGTTTTAGATATACTTTCCATAATTAGAAACTTTTGGAAATGACGGTTAGTTCAGAAATTACGTAGAAAGTCGAAAAATTAGCGAATAGGTGTCCGGTTATGATCCGGAAGGGTCTAGATGTTAACTAATGGTAATTATAAGTTAACAACAATTAATAAAATAATGAAGAGGGAGTAAATTAATAAAATAATGAAGGGGGAGTCGGAATTGTGGGTCCCATAGCAGAATATTTTAATTAAAAAAAAGATAATTACCATATAGGAGTCCTAATTGGGCCTAAACTTGACCAGGAGGTTACCAAAGCATATATAAACACCCCAAGACCCCAAAAACGACCCATAAAACTTAAATTAAACTCTAAGTCAGTTAAATAGTAATGGAGGATCAAGAAGAGTCGAATTAATGCTCAGGATTTAAAGGTACGTAATTAAACTAGGTTGATTCACGTTAATTTACGTATTTGTAACCTACTATGATGGATTAGGGTTTGAGATTCATAATTTTTGATTAGGGTTTGTTAATAATCTGTAACTAATAATGTAATTAATGGGTTTTTTCCACTTCGAAATCGTTTTTAGGTTTTAATTAGGTTTTATATATGATTAATTAGATTAATTATGAGAAAATCATTTTTAAAAACTGGGCAGAATTTTAGGTCACTTGTTTTGATCATATCTAGAGTTCTACAAACTTTTAATTTTCGAATCTTATGTCCCTGAAAAGGTAATAGAATTGGCTTTGAAATGCAAGAAACTAGAATTTAATTGGAGGTAGGTAAGTGGGTTAAAAACAGGTTACAACAGTCGGAGGTCAAAACAGTTTTGAAATTAGTCGGGTTTAATTTAACGTTTTAAGGTGGTTAGGGTACTTAGGAGTACAATTGGACTTTCAAACGAACATGAGAGTTATTTTATATGGTTATATAAGATATCGGAAGGAGGGATAATCAATTGGGATAGTGGAAGACCCTCTTATCATAACAAACTTTTCATATGTTCAAAATCAGTAAATTCTGGATAGGTAAAAGTATATATATATATATATATATATATATATATATATATATATATATATATATATATATATATATATATATATATATATATATATATATATATATATATATATATATATATATATATATATATGGAGGCTTTAATAGTAGCTTTAAGGTTGAGTCCAAATAGTAAAGTTAGCTAACACATGTAAGGGAATAGAGTTTATTTTACAGGGCATGTTATTTTGGTTAAGGGGGTGTTCGACCCATAGTTTGAAGTATGAAAAACGGGACTGTGTTGGGTAAAATGTTAACAGGTCGAGTTATGAACTAAACTAAGTTAAGGGCTTTATAGAGGGGTGTTGGGTCTACTAGATGTAGATCTTGCAGTCTGTCAGGAACGGTGAACGACTTCTGTAATCACAAGTCAATCCACAGAGAGACTCTATACACAATATGAATGCAGAATACAAATATAATAAAGAAGAACAGAATAACTATAAAGACTTGATCCTTTCTAAGGATTTCTAATATTGATAATCACTAGAACTACGTTTTCTGAAGGTCTCCCTAACCCTTCTGCCTAAGGTTCCTTTTATACTACAAGGAAACCCTAATACATCATTAACCAAAACGTGTAAAACTGATATGCATATCCTTTCCTAACATATCTCATGCATATCCTAACAGAATAATAAATAAATAATAAAGTTTGACTTTGACTAGGACCAAGAGCACGACTTGCTCCTACTACTACTAGGACCAGGAGGAACTACATACCTCCTAGTCTACCTATTACATTTAACTATTACAATGGTCCTAACAATCCTCCCCTAAACTTGAATTTGACCTGTTGAGTTCAAGTTTCCTGGAAAATGTACAATAAAGCTCGAGGATTGAATCAGCAAAAGCAATAGCAGCATCAGCAAGATAAGAAACATAAAAACCGCCGCAACATGAAACACTAGAAGCTTCTTCAAAGCGTGGAACAAATCAGCATCGTGTTGAATCTTTTCAGCAACATGAGCAGATTTGATGAGCCTTTACCAAGTAGCTGCTCGCTCTTGGGCTAGCCAGTCTTTCTGGTGGAATAAGCATCACCCTGGGAGACTAGAACCCAGCCCAACTCTTAGAACGTGAATCAATGGTGAGTGGGGGTACCCTGATGATTTTAGGCAAACCATCACAGCCGTCAATGGATTTGATATGTCTTTACCAGAAGCCGTACCCCTCTGGACTCGCCAACTCTTAGCAATGAAGCATCGGTGAGTTGAAAACCCTATAGCTTTAAGAAAGCTATTACAGCTATCAACGGATTTGAGAAAATCTTTACCAAGAGCCGTACCCCCTTCGATTAGCCACTTTTCAGTCTAGGACCATGGCAAGTGAAAACCATCCAGTTTTGGGTAACCTGGTAACCATCAACGGATTTGAGAATCGCACCAGGAGCCGTACCCTCAAGGTGAATCAACTCTTTCCTGTCGATTAGACATAGTGAGTTTAGGACCATTTGTTGTGAGGACCAAGTCCAACACCAGATGAAATCAGGAACCAGCACAAGAACAATTCAGCAACCAGAACTCATAGTATGAAGCAGCAAATGGTATTATATTCACAAGTGAAAAATCCATGATGTGGTTAAAGTATAAGCAGATATTATATAAAAAGTATAATTTTTTTTTTAACTGTGTTTTTTTTATTTAACTATAAAGAATGAAATTCACCAATCACTTTACATATTGGTGAAAAGAATGATAATATGAACAAATGATCAAAAACACAAAACAAAAACACTTACAAACCAACCAAATCAGAGACCAGAAGCAGCCTTCTTATCTGCTTTCAAATGAGCCTGGATTCCTTCCACCAACGCAGTTGCCATAGAGGACTCATTCCCTGAGGGAGCATTTGAAATATGCAAGTGACTAGCCAACATAGCCTCCATTGAAGCAATCGTCAAAGGATAATCCACATCTGTGAGCATGAAAACCATATGACCAGATTCCAACTCCAACATATGCACACCACACCCCGCATACAATTCTATCGCTGAATAACCCATTGCATCTGATCCTTCCATATACCAGAAACAGGAGCATGAGGAGGTGCATCAAGCATCATTTTAAGATCATCCCATACTCGCAGACCAGGCCAGGAAGACATAGCCATGGGATCAAAAGGCATGCCAGAATCCACAAACCCATATAAAGCCATAAGATCTTTACGATCAGCCCAAGACAAAATACCCTGCAGACCCGAAGCTAACCGCACAGACCCATCACTAAGAGTAATTCTATGAGATACCATACCAAGAAGATTCGTGGAACGCTCAACCGTCCAACCAGTAATATGTCCATTTCCCAAAGGCAAATCAGAATCACTGTCAGAAGCTGCATCAATCAAATTTTCAGGATCACACTTCTCATAGTGGACCGTCTTGCCACGTCTAACACGTCGAGCCGATTTTTGGCGAAGCGAACGTTGAGGTGTGGAATCACTAGGAGAGGGTTCAACCTTTACCTTTACCTCAGCAGCAGCAGTGGGAGCAGGAGAAGTAGACTCATTAGTTTGCCCACCCAAGGGATCAATAGGAGCTGCACTAGAAGAAGGAATAGGTTGAGGACCTGGAACTGGTGGTGATGGTGATGCCATATCAGGTGTAGCAGTTGTGGTGGTTGTGGTAGCAAAGGTGGTGGTGGTAGCATGTGTTGTAGTGGTAGCAGGACCTGAAGAAGAACCTATAGGAGCAACCAAAGGAGTAGTTGTGATACCAACTATAGAAGCAACAAAAACCGAGGGAATAGTAGTAGAAACAGGAGTAGGATCAGATGGAGGACCAGTAGTAACAACAGGTGAAGAAGTGGTCACCACACGCGGAGAAGGACGGTAGATAAATCGTTCCGGAATGGGTTGACTCTGATGCTTGACCATACGTTCATAGAGTGCCTTGAGCTCATCAAAAGACAAAGCCCGAACCCTGTCCCACTTCCAACCAACTTGGAAATAAGCAACCGATTGATACTTCACATATCGCTGCATCTGCTTGCGCTCCTCAGTTCTCGATAAAGGTCTATTCTTACGCTTCTCACGAAGCTGTGCAGCAAGTGCCAACTGATGCTTGCGCATCAACACCATGGCTCTTGGAATACAATTATGCTCATCCACATCCGCACCCAAAAGATCAGTGAACTGGGCATAATCCCTGGTAAGAATAGTCAACACCTGCATCCAATCACTCTCATTCCAATGCATTGCATCATGCTGGACTTGTTCACGTCTCTGCTGTTGAAGTGATTCCTCCGCAGCCCGATCAGCTTCATCAATCTTGGCTTGTATCCGTTGAGCAGCCTCCTCACCTAGCCTATCCTCCTCAAGCTGTCTGCGTGTACGCTTGCGAGGTGGTGAGGGAGCATCAGTCATTGGGGCCTTCCCCTTTGAATCATGGGAGGGACCAGCATTGGAACCAGCAGTAGTACCAGAAGCACCATCCATAGGAGTGGTAACATCAGCAGGAGAAGGAACACTGGAGGATGTTGGAGGAACCGGCAAATCATCATACAATTTATCAGCAAAGGCAGCCTTTGCCAACAAGGTCAAACCATCCTCAACACGATCCTTAACTTCCTCATCAGAATCTGAATGAACCACATGCTTCTTTCGTCGTCTTTGCTGAGTCTCCAAAGCTTTGATGCGATCAGCCATAGGAAGAACAAACTCCCTAGTAAGTTTCCGGTGTTGATTCATATCAGCTTCCAAGGAAAGAATCCGCGCATGATACCTGTGCATAAGATCAAGTAACGACATAAATGTAATAGGCTCCCCCGCCTGCCCACCGAGAGAACTTGGGTCAGGGAAGGCGTCATTAGAGCCCGAAGCAACAGATGGGTCAACATTAGGAGTACTAGCACCAAAAGTCTTATCAGAAGAGTGTGGAGCAGGACTAGGAGGTGGAGTCTCCACAAATGGAGACTTTTGTGGTACTGAAGAAGGACCAGCCTTGGAAGTGGATGGTCTGTCAACCACCACCTCCTCAACCACATGAGAAGCACCACCAGTAGGAGCCTCCTCATCCATAGGGTAATCATCAAGTTCAACAACATCAGGAGGACCCTGAGCCAGCCCCAACATGGCCTCAGTAAGGGGCCTCCACTCCCCGGTAAACCCATGGACCATATTATAATACACTTTTGCAGTAAGCTTAGAAGGCACATGTTCAGTCCTATCACGAGGAATGCAAACCAGTATTTATTGTAAAAACCTAGGATACATAAGAAACTTCTTTTTAGAACCAGCATTAGAAAGATTACTAACCGTCCCCTCAAACAAATAACGAGAGAAATTAAAAACTCTACACTGAGCTAAGCAAATGAGACCAGTAGCCGAAGGAGTAGGGAAAGCATCCCAACTCCCAGACTTGGGACTTAAACAATGAATCAGAAAATGCACCAAAAGCTTCCATTGGGGGGAAACCTATTTTTCTGGAAGTTAAACTTCCCCCCATGATTGTACCCTATAGCAGCCATCCCCTCCAATACCTCCGAATTGGGGATGGACTAACACCACCCTCATCTTGAAGATGAAGGGAAGATCGAATAGAAGCCTCAGACACCACGTATGAACATCCATCTATGGTAGCATGGAGTTCACGTGGACGACCAACCACAACCACAAGACGAGCAGATGCCCAAAACTGACGAATGATACTATCATAAATAGTGGGACAAACAGTAAACGCATACCTTAGGTTTGAAGCCTCAATGAAGTCCAAAATGTCAGTAAAATCATCACGATGTGGACCATCGCCTAGATAGGCGACCTTGTTGTGAGCAGGTTGGTATACTAGGGCAGCCATGGATCTTGATGAATTGAATGGAGGATGATTTTGGTTAGGGTTGAGAGAGTAGGATCGGTTTTGTGTGTGTGATGAGTGGAATGATTGAGTCAAGGGGGTTAATTTGACCATAAATAAGGAATGTAGTAACTGTTCATTGACCCCTATTAATGGGGGGTTGCCCTTTCAAATTACACAATTATGACATAATAACCACTTGCCCCTTTTAACATAATTCCCAAATTCCAATTTACCAAAGTTAAATAAGAGTGTAAATACCAGAATTTGAAGCGTTGACTAAAAGTCAAAGCGCATAATGGTCAGACCAGAAGCAAAATGTGGTCAACAAAAGACAATAAGAATGAACAGTGTCCCAGACCAGCACCAGAAGCCAATCATCACTTGACAAAGAAGGATTTTGAACCACCAGAAGCCAACCAATTATGACTAGAAGCTAACCAATGAGGACCAGAAGCCAGTCATGAAAGAATATAACCACCAGAAGTGAGCAAAATCCTCCACCAGGAGTAACACACACCACCAGAACCAATGAAATATGCTGTTAAAGTCTACCAATATGTTAGTCTATGCTAAGTAATATGTACACGAAGCCTCCCCTTAGGCTTAGCCTCCCCTCAATCCTAGACCTCAAGGATTGACCATCCCAATATGAACCAGCAAGTGGTTGAAACGAGGACAATCAAATGCTTTAGTCAGCAAATCAGCAACATTATCATCCGTATGAACTTTAAGAACCTGTAAAAGCTTCTTCTCATTGGCATCCCGTATAAAATGGTGCCGAATTTCAATATGCTTTGTTCGCTGATGAAAAACAGGATTCTTCACAATACAGATAGTGCTTTGATTGTCAATAAAAATTTTGGTGTTCATAAAATTGAAACCATAATCCAACATTTGATTTTGGATCCATAAAACCTGTCCACAACAACTAGCAGCAGCAACGTATTCAGCTTCTGTTGAAGAAGTAGCTACTATTGTCTGTTTCTTGCATTGCCATGAAATAAGTCGGCGACCCAAAAATTGACAACCACCAGTAGTAGACTTTCTGTCATTATTAGCACCTGCATAGTCACTATCACTATATGCTTCTAGAACAAAAGGTGATTCTCTAGGATACCATAAGCCCAGTTTAGGTTGAGCCTTGATATACTTGAAAATCTTCTTCACTGCATTCAAGTTCGAAACCGTTGGAGTTACCTGATGTCTAGAACAAGCACTTACTGCAAACATGATATCCGGGCGTGATGCAGTCAAATACATGAGTGAGCCAATCATTGACCTGTACATGTGAACATTGACCTGGGGGTCTGGCTCATTCTTGAGTTTGACTTTAGCAACTTCATAAGGAGTTGCTGCTGGTCTAAGAGGATCCATGTCAAACTTCTGAAGGATCTCATGTACATATTTATCTTGACTAATGAAGATCCCATCCGACTGTTGCTTGACTTGAAGACCAAGGAAGAAAGAAAGCTCTCCTATCGCACTCATCTGAAATTCGCCTTTCATCAAGTGTTCAAACTCATCACACCATTCCTTCCTAGTAGAACCAAAGATAATGTCGTCCACATAAACCTGAACAAGGATATGTCCTTGGTATTCCTCCTAAGAAATAGTGTTTTGTCAATAGTACCTCTTCTATAGCCATTCTTTAACAAGAAAGTTGAAAGACGCTCATACCAAGCTCTAGGAGCCTGATGTAATCCATAAAGAGCCTTGACCACCTTGGAAACTTTCTTGGGATGAAGTGGATCTACAAAGCCCTTAGGTTGAGTGACATACACCTCCTCATCAATTTTGCCATAGAGAAATGCACTCTTGACATCCATCTGAAACACCGTAAAGCCCAAATAAGAAGCAAAAGCCAAAAACAGACGAATGGCCTCAATCCTTACAACCGGAGCAAAAACTTCAGTGTAGTCAATGCCCTCAATTTGAGTGTGGCCCTGTGCAACAAGCCTAGATTTATTCCGCACGACAATTCCCCGTGCATCCTTCTTGTTCTTGAGAATCCATTTGGTATTGATTGCTGTCTTTCCATCTGGTAAGTCAACCAGAACCCAAACATTCTGAAACAAGAATTGCTGCATTTCCTCCTGCATAGCCTCCACCCAACTTTGATCCTCAAGAGCATGAGAGACTGACCTAGGTTCCACCTGTGAAAGAAAACAAGCAAACAAACAGTGTTGAAAGTCCGTATGATTATTACGCATTTGATATTCAATATAGCTCACAAGAGCATGATGATCAGACAGGCATTCTTCTGCATTATGCGTGTCTTGACAGTAGAACCAGGATCTCTAATGATTTGGGTGGTAGGGTGATCTTTGTGTGATTGCAAAACTGGATTGGAAGCTACCTCCACTTCTGGTGCCAAGTTATTGAGATCACCAACAAAGTCAGCATCATATGAAGCAGCGTTGAAAATCCCATCTAATGGTTCCCCAAATCAGAAGGACTGGAGAAACGAGTATTTGAAGCAGACTCACTAGCTGGAGTACCATAGGTGATAAGCTAGCACTAGGAGCAGAAGCTGGGGTACCAGGAGCAGCTTTGTCAGTAGGCGTATTCAAGGGAAACTCAAAACCACCTTGAGCAGCTGCTGTAGTAGCTTCTTGTTGTTGTTTGAGTAGAGTGTCAAGAGCTACTTGGGAATCCGGTACATCCAATGGAGTTGCATCACTAGGAGGAGGAGGAGAGACGGTGGTGGAGTAGGATGGAACCACAAAAATGTCATCCTCGTCATCTGAATCAGAAAGACTAGAAGGAACACCTGTACTAGAAGTTGCAAACACTTGTGGACCTGCATCATGGTTAGTTTTGAAACGAAAATATCCTGACGAATCACTAAGATAATCAAGATCAAAATACCATTCAGGACCCTTGCCTTGGATGTTTGACTTCTCTTCAAAATACCTGAGATTTATAGTTTCAATGATCCGCTTGGCTTGGAGATTGTAGACACGATAAGCCCGAGAGTGAGCTGAATATCCCACAATGTATCCTTCATCTGCCTTGCCATCAAACTTCCCCAAATAGTCACTAGTATTCAGAATGGTTACTGGACACCCAAAAGGCTTCAAATGAGAACCATGACATGGGACTGGATGCCATATTACTCACAAAGGCAGAATTAGCAGGAGTGGTCCCATGTAATGAGATTCATATAACATATAAATCGGGTTAAGTTGTAGGAGAAGGTAAGATATCCATCATAGATTTGGTATGTGGTTCGTGTCTTGATTGTATAAGTTTGTGTGTTTAGATGTTTGCTAGAGCACGGATACTTGGAGAAGCTTGTTCAGGTGAGTTTCATAGTCCCATGTCTTTTTATGATTTGATTTCCAGATGGGATGGAAGAGACACTGTAAGGTTTTGTAAAGAATGTTGTGAATGTTTTTATGGTTTGTGATGGACTTATGTGTACACTTATGTGATTAACTGCTATGTGATTTTTGATTGTGTTTGATTTAGATTGGGGGACATGTACCATCTCAATTATTGTGGTTTGACTTGGTACCAAGAGGATGTTGACAAGGCGGGGCCTTGGGATTGGTTCTTAGTTGTATGGGCGCCTATGGGACCATGGTGATTGGTAAGGCTGAGAGCCTTGGAATTGTGGTGAATGGTTAATCTTGAATGTTAGTTGTTAATACATGATTGTAGCATATTGTCCATATGTTCTTTGGTTGATGGTTATTATTCACAACTCATAACTTGATTTTGGCGTTGGAGTCTAAACCTATGACTCTCACCAACGTTATGTTGACGTGTTTTAGTGTCTCTTTCAGGTGAGAATGTGGTTAAGCATGAGAATAGGTGTGGCTAGCTTTGGAGGCTTAGGGTTGCATTTGGAGGAACCCCTTTCCTCTTAGTATTTATTTGATGTTTGTATAAGTGGTACTTTGTTGACACCTTTATGTTCGCTTTGTTTATGTTAATTATTTGTCTCGGGTAAGCGGTAGGACTGTTACCTACTTACCTAGACTCCTGCATTGTTGAGATATTGTCATGACATTTGTGTCACCATTTTACGACATTTCTTATTTCATTTAGTTATCTGTATAGACACGCCATGTTGTGATGATATCCATAGCTCGCGCCCCATATTCCGCCATGGTGGGGTGTGACAGTAAGTCTGACCATCAATAAGACCAATGATTCCTTTTGGTAATACCAAATCCCTGTGCATTCCATCCACTTGAACATCATCAGTAACGAAGGTTTCCTTAACAAATTTAGTCACCCTTCTTCTTTTCTTTCCAGACTTTGGAGGTTCTTGTTCAAACAGCTGTGGTGGGGGATCTATCTTGAGCTTGGCTGTAGTTTCTTTAACCCAATTAAACTTAGCTTTGAGGGTCTTAAGAAGAGTAAAATTTGCCTGTCCAGTTCTTTTAGCAGCCAAACCCTCAAGTTCAAACCATTCAAACAAGCCAAGTTGCTTTAACCTAAAGTCTTCAAATACATTCATATTGGCCTGTTGGTTATCTCTCCACAAAATCATTTGTGGTGTGTTAGTAGACTTGTGAATAGTATACTTGAACTTGGTGATTTTTCCAGGTGCATGCCTGTTGTTGACGCAGGCATCATAATCAGCTTTTACCTTATTCACTGCCTATGTGCGTTTAACTTCCATCTCTTTCAACCTTTGCCTTTATTTCTCCCTTTGAAGTGGAGTAATTTTTCTCAGAGTTTCCTCATTAAGCTCCTTGGCTTTCATAATTTCATTCAGCCTCTTGAATTCAATAGCCTGTTTCTCAATTTCTTCAGGTGTTAGAGGATTCTCATTTGAATTGAAGCTGTGAAGGTTGTAAATTGGGATGGGTCTGTGGTTGATCCTCCCGTCTCTAGCATCGCAGCTATTTTCTTTAGTTTGGCATCTGAGTCTACCATAACTATTTCCTTTCCTTTCTTTGAGACAGAGGATACCACGCTTATGTTTTTCAGCTCTTCAGCTCTTTTGAGAAAAGCCGCCTGAGCTTGGGTTTGTATAGCTTTGGGTAGGGAGCTAACAGTGAACTTGAGTTTCTTGGCAGCTGGTTCACCATCATCCACAGCCTCGCTGGTGTTAACCAGAGTCAGGGATTTTGATGAATCAACTCCATCCTGTGTCTGTTGCTCCCCCTTAATTTCATCCTCATCATCTGGTATAATAACTGGTGTGATTACTTTGAGAGGGACAGGTGAAGGAATAGTGTTGTTGTCAGCAGAGTCTGAACCTTGTTTGGCAGATTCAAGGTTAAGTACCTTTTCCTTCTCCCCTCACGTTCAGCCTGTCTTTTCAAACGTTTGGATAAACGCGCGTGAAAGTGCTTAGCAATCTGCTCAACAGAGGCAACCATTTCTCATTGCCTGGTCCTTGAAGCTCTGGCAATTTCAGCAGGTGGTTGCAATTTCCGTTTGTGTTGCGATGAACAAGATCAATTATAAAGTTGGTGTGACGAAGTTGCCTGTTTCGTACAGCTTCAAACTGTCTATGCATTGTTAACTCATGAGTATGGAAAAGTGCAGGGACCCCTGTGACGATGGCATCTTTGATACTTGTGGAAAAATGACTAAGTCCTTGGGACACTCCCTTTCTTATACCATCTTTGATAGGTTCAATGACTGCATCCTTAACCGCCTGTGTTATGATCCTTGGAAAGTTGATAGTGAAAGAATGCATTTCAAATTTTATGACATCCAGCTTTCTTGACAGGCGTTCCATATCTGATTGATGATGTTCAGGTTTAAGATCATGGATGTTCAGACTTGGTTGTACATAATCATCCTCCCTTGGTAATATATCAAAGTTGGTTTGGGTAGGATGATCAAACAATAACAATTCAGCTGTCGGATCATATGCAGGTCTTTGGAAGACTGTAGTGGCAGAAGTAGCAGAGGTGGGAGTTACTACAGCTTCCTTGGGAGGAGGAGTGGTATCAACAGCTGGTGTGGACACAACAATATCCTTTGGAGGAGACATAGATTGTTGGTCATCATCTTCTTCATCCTCCTCCTCCTCAATCATCCCCTCAGGGAGAATCTCATCATCAGGCATGGATTCAAGTTCAGAGAAGTCATCGACTAAGGAGAGCACATCCTCTTCAACATCAGGCATTGGCTCTTCCTCGTTTGGTTGATCCTGAATCATTGTATCGGCTTATTTTTCTGGCTGCTCCAAGGATTCAATGTTTGGCTATACAACATCAGCCTGCAAGTTGTTTTAACTTAGTAACAAGGAAATAAATAAGGGAAATGGTCGCCAATTCGCTGTCCCGGATAGGCCGAGGGTGATTATTCAGCCACTCCAAAGGATAAATCCTTGGGATTCTTTTAAGAGTGAAAAGTATGAGGTTAATGGTCGCCATTCGTTGCCCCTAGGAAAGCTGAGTGTGATTATTCAGCCCCCCCAAAAGGTTAAAACCTTTGGGACTATTTTATTTGTGAAACATATGTTGTTAAGGATCGCCATTCGCTGCCCCTAGGAAGGCTGAGGGTGATTATTCAGCCCCCCCCCTCAAAAAAAGGTTAAGAAACCTTTGGGACTCTTTTAGTTGTGAAACATATGTAGGTAAAGATCGCCTGTTACGCTGCCCCTAGGAAAGCTGAGGGTGATGATTCAACTCCCTCTGAAAGGATAAATCCTTTGGGATTCTTTTAAGTTGTGAAAAAGATGTAGGGTAAGGTCTTCTTATAACGCTGTCCCTAGGAGAGCTGAGGATGATTATTCAGCTCCCCTAAAAGTAAAACTTTTGGGATTCTTTTTCTGAGGGAACTAGGAGGCTGTGTGAGGTACAACTACTCTAGGTCGAGACATATATGTATTCAGGTTGTTGTTTGCCTGAATACTGTCTAGAGGGTGCAGGGTCATCGGGGTGCTTTATAAACATAAATGAATCACTCCCTGGTGCATATACAGGGTGTACAGAAGTCTTAAGGATTTCCAAGTGCATACAATGACTTCTATGGGTCGAGGGTAACCCTAACTTCACCACTCTCACCTACAGACATTTGAGAGTGGCTGCTTGTGGACCTCTAAAAATGATAAGACTGAATACTTGTGCGATATCAGTAGAATTAGGTTGGTTCCCTGTTGTCTCGGCTGACAGCGAGACGCTAGACCCTTGTTGTTGGTCAGTTGAAGTCTTTGATTCCATAGGAGTCTCTGGAACAGAGGAGGATGAGAGGTTCACGTTCTTCTTTACCCTGGCCTTTGCAATAGTTTTGGTGTGGGAGGAAGATGGGAATTTCTTCTTCTTTGGCTGTTGGCCAGTTGTTGCCTTGGACGTCGTGGTTTGCTGCCCAGAGGTCAAAGACGTAGACTTGCCAGACACATCAGAGGTATTCACCTTCTCAGAGGAAGGGAGCAAGGACTTCACAACAGAAGGTTGATTATTGGCGATGTTCAACATGTGAGAAGTAGCAGGCACATCTTCAGGTCCAATCTCCTTGTAGATAGCTCCAGTAATGCGATAAGGCTTCAGGGATGTGAGATTAGAATTGTGGTAGCTGTCACCCAACAGGCTTTCGAAGAGAAGAGAAAGAAAGCGAACATAGCAGATGTTTTTCTCCCTGACTCGATTTGGTCCCTTAAGATTTTCCACTAGGTTGGAGAAAAGGATGCTTCCAACATCAACATCTGTGCCCCAAATCAGCCCAAAGGCAATGGATTGGTGATTAAAAGACATTTGGTCTTGATAACCCTGCATGCCACCCAGGGACTTGACTATGTGAGTGAAGAGGACACGCCACATAGGGGAAAAGTACTTGATATTTAGGGGAGACTTGGAAAGAACTTCAGCAGGAGTGAGAGTTGGGTTTACATCATGGATGGGTTTAAGTGTGGCAAGGGCTTCCTTTACAGCCTTTTTGTCTACAACCTTCAGGCATTCATCTCCATGTCTTAGCCCAGCCACATTTGCAAAGTCTTTGAGAGAGAAGGCGAAAGGGTGTTCACTGCATGAGAGGCTAAAAGTGATGGTGTCGTCAATGACTTCAGCAGAGTACCAGAATTCCCTAAGGTATTCTTGGTAGAAGCCGATTGGGGTTTTTGTGAGTGCTTCACTTACATCACAATTCTTCATAAAGTTCACCAGATCTGTGTAGGAATCATCAGGAGCCTTGAGCCATCCAACCAAGTTGTTAGAAGCAAGGATGCTCTCATTGAGTTCGAAGGTGACGTTTAAAGTCTTGGGAACTAGGTACGCCATGGATTCAAGGTTGAAGAGAAACGAAAATGGTGGAAGGGTTTAGAGAGAGAAAGCTTAGAGAGAGATGAGATTGTGAGAAATGAGAATAATGGTAGGTGAGAAGAGACGTGAGACAATATTTATATTCAAAAAATTTTGAAACCGTTATTCAAACGCATTTAATGCGTAGTGGGAAAAAGACTGCACAAGTGGGTCCCTTGACCTTTCAAAACCATTTGTCTCCTCGTTATTCGGAAAAGAAATAATTAAATATAGGGAATGTTTTTTAGCATTTACTTGGAAAGTAACTACCTAGTTTCATGTGAAAAACATTTAATATTTAATCAGACATTTAATGAACACATTTATTATCAAGCCACATGCTTTGAGATATTAAGCATCCCTAGCTCTGCAACTAGCCTGTTGAACAAAGGTTCAGCCAAAGGCTTTGTGAAAATGTCAGCTAGTTGCAGCTCAGTGGGAACGAAATGCAGCTCAATATCTCCCTTCATTATATGATCCATGATAAAATGATACCTGATATCAATGTGTTTAGTTCGAGAGTGAAGAACAAGGTTGTTGAAGATGGCAATGGCGCTGGTGTTGTCACAGAAGATTGGCACTTTATCATATAAGATCTCATAGTCAGCCAATTGACTCTTCATCCAGAGCACCCGAGCACAACAGCTGGCAACAGCAACATATTCAGCTTCAACTGACGACATGGCCATAGAGTTTTGCTTCTTAGCACTCCATCCAACCAATTTTCCTCCTAGGATTTGATAGCTACCTGAGGTGCTTTTCTTGTCAATACAGCATCCAGCATAGTCTGAATATGAATAGGCCTTGAGATCAAAGCCTGATTCCTTGGGATACCATAGACCTAGGGAGGTTGTTCCTTTGAGATACCTGAAAATTTTCTTAACAACCACTAGATGGGATTCTTTTGGGTTGGCTTGGTACCTTGCTCAGAGACATGTGGAGAATTGGATATCAGGACGACTAGTTGTTAAATACATGAGTGACCCAATCATGCCTCTGTATAAAGTCTCATTAACAGAGACCCCTGACTCATCAGGACCCAAGTTGTTTGGTGGAAGCATGGGGTATTTCATTGATGCACAATCAGCTAAGTCATATTTTTAAGTAAATCTTTAACATACTTTTCTTGACAAAATGAAATTCCCTTAGGACATTGTTTAATTTGAAAACCCAAAAAGTAAGTTAACTCACCCATAATACTCATCTCATATTTCTTGGTCATTAATTTAGCAAAACGTTTACTAAGATTAACATTAGTTGACCCAAAGATGATATCATCCACATAAATCTACACAATGATGAAATCACTCTTATCCTTGAAGGTAAAGAGTGTTTTATCAATGGAACACCTGGCAAATTTATTTTCAGTTAAAAAATTAGAAAGAGTTTCATACCATGCTGTTGGAGCCTATTTCAGCCCATACATGGCTTTGTATAGTCTATACACATGATTGGGAAACTCGCTGTTCTCGAATCCTTCAGGCTGTGCAACATATACTTCCTCAGCCAAATCTCCATTGAGGACGGCACTCTTAACATCCATTTGATACACAGTAAAGTTCATATAAGCATAATAAGCAAGGAAGATTCTGATGGCTTCAAGTCTCGCCACAGGAGAAAACGTTTCATAATCAATCCCTTCAGTCTGTGTATACCCCTGTGCCACCAGCCTGGCCTTGTTTCCGATGATGTTTCATATTTCATCCATCTTATCTCTATAAATCTATCTAGTTCCTGTGATGTTCTTACCAGGTGGAGCTGGCACTAGATTCCATACCTTGTTCCTTTTGAACTGATTAATTTCTTCCTGCATAGCAGCTACCCACCCATCTTCTATCATAGCCTCAGCTACTCTCTTAGGTTCAATTTGAGAGAGAAATTCAGCAAAGAGACATTCGTTGGCTGAGGCTGACTCTGAGTCATGAATTCACTGTCTAGTAGTAACCCCTGCATTAGGTTCCCCAATAATGTTGACAAGAAGAATGTGTTGATCTCTTGACCATTTAGTTTGAGGAGCTGGGGAATCATGGACAGGGACATCTGTGGGGGTAGCTGGCACTATTTGAGTTTCATCATGCTGAATATGAGGACTTTCTTCAAAGATGACCTCAGTATCTGTGTCAACTTCAACAATATCAAGGGGTATAGATACATTGTCAGCAGGAGAGTCTTCAGGGATTTAAAGAATTAGTTAGTCATCTTCAGCAGTTGAGGAAGAAGGACTACAAGAAGGCTGAGGTTCTTCTTCATCAAGTTCCTGAGACGAAGGAACTTCAATGTTGTGTGTTGACAGAGGGTCAAAATCAGGAACATAAGGAATGAGAGTGTTGGAGTGATGATGGTGATGACAGGGAGGTCTTGGTTCTGAGAATTCATCACTTGGGAAGGACACGTTTTCATTAAAATCAATTTCATCACCCTTTGTTCCTGTTCTCTGTATGACATCATCATCTTCATTGAATTTGAAATGAAAGGTTTCTTCTACTTCTTGTCTTCTAGTATTGAATACTCTGAAGGCCTTGGCAGTGGGAGAATATCCTAAGAAGAAACCATCATCAGCTTTTTCATCAAATTTTCCAAGTTTATTCCTGTAGTTATAAATGAACACATGGCATCCAAAAACATGGAAATAGCTGACGTCTGGAGCTCTATTTCTGAAAACTTCATAGGAAGTTTTACCATGTCTCTTGACAATGATTGACCTATTTTGGGTGTAGCAAGCAGTGTGAACAGCTTCTCTCCCCAAAATTGCTTTGGTAAATCTGCACCATTTAACATAGTTCTAACTGCTTCAATCAGAGTCCTATTTCTTCTTTCAACCACACCATTTTGTTCAGGGGTGCCAGCTGAAGAGAAGTTTTCTGATATTCCTTTTTCATCACAGAAAGATTCAAGTTGTTGATTCTTGAATTCAGTACCATTATCACTTCTTAGAGCTTTGACTCTAACATCATTCATATTTTCAACCTGTCTAATGAAGGACATGATGGTATCATCAGCATCACTTTTTCTTCTGAGGAAGAAAACCCATGTATACCTTGAAAACTCATCAACTATGACCAAGGTGTATTTGTTGTGATTAATGGTCTGTGGTTTGACAGGCCCAAACAAATCCATGTGAAGTAGATGTAAGCACTTGTCAATAGAAAATGATTGCCTTATCTTAAAATAAGACCTGTGATGCTTTCCCTTGACACAAGCTGAACAAGTCTTGTTGATGAGACTGCAATTATACATAGTCTTGTCGTCCGAATCGGGCTTAAAACGCTTAAAATATCATCAAAATACCCAAATATATGCTTGTGTTTGTTCATTGTGTATTTTAGGTACGGATATCGTGAAATCAACAAAAGATAACAAGAATGAAGCAAAAACGAACACAGAAACGAAGCCGCACAAAGAACCAGACCCGAATCATGAATTTCCATTCAAGTCCTTGAAGTTTGAAGATTTGGCAAAAATGGTCCCTCAACTTTTGAAGACTTGTCAATTTAAACCCTTGTAAAACTTAAAATTACACATTGGGTCCCTTAATTGACAAGAATGTACAAGATTGTTCCTTGAAGAATACAAATTATGCACAAAAGCCCTTGGATTACTTTTGCAAAAGATTTGGTGGCCAAAGTATAAATATTAAAAGTTGAATAACAAAGGAAAGGGACATTTAGCTGTTTGAAACTTGAACTGGCAAGATTAAGAGAGTTCAGGGGGCAAAAGGGGCAGACAACAATTCTTATCCCAGCCAACCCACATTTTCCACGTGTCCCACCCACCAATTCCAACCAATCACAGCCCCCAAATCACCCACGTCACATATCCATTAACTTTATAAAAAATGATTAGTTAAATCAGTTTATTTTGGTGGCAAACACAAGTTTTAAAAATATAATTACCCTTAAACAGATTAAACTCTCCCCTGCTAAATAAACCCATCCTATAAACCCTAAAAATACCAAGCTTAATTAAAATTAATCCTTCACCATTTTTTAATTAATCTGGTGGGTTTTACTCATAATCCCACTCCCAACACAAAACCCAACCCAGAAAACGACCCTCTCCTTTTTTGTCCCATCTCCAGCTCACAATACAGCACGGGATACCACAACCTTCCAAACTGATTTGACCAAATTAAGGGATAAAATGGTTTTGCTTGCTCTCTACTCAAATCCAACGAAGAAAAGGGCTCAAGTACACTGCATCCATCACATGGGCATCAAGAACAAGATTTCAATCTAGCATCTCAAAGAAATATCGGAAAATTCTTCAAAGGGGTTTTTAGGACTTTCAGAGATTAGAGTTTTCAATTCTAGATTATTCCTAGTACTAGTATAAAAGGGAGTCGACATGTGACCCCTTTTCTTTTGTTCCAGTTTTTTTTACAATGTCTTTGTATCTTGTTTTTCTTAATGAAAGTTGGTATTTTCAGTGAAATTTAATTCCTTTTCAGTTATTTAAAAAATTGTATTGACTTGTGTGAAAAAGCTGAGTTCCAAAATCAGATTTGTTAAGTCCTTTGTGATCAAAAGTTTCTTTTCAAGCAATATTGGTTAAAAGTGATTGGTTTTCAAGGAATTCTGTCAAGGATTTCTTGTTAGGGTTGTATCAGTAGGATGAACTTATTTGGTATTAAGGTTTAAGTGGAAAGAAAGGACAAAAGTAAACGTTTTTCTTAGATTTTCACTAGAACTTAAGACAAATCTCAGGTGGAAGTGAAAGTGGATGCCTGAGATTGGTTTGTTGAGTTTGAGTTGTTAATCTAAGTGGTTATTTTTGGTTAAACATTAGGTTTAAAGGGGTTTCATTTTTTTAGAAAGTTTGGTGGTTTCAAATCATTTGCAAAAGTTTTTGGTTACAACTTTTTATTCTAAACTCACTGCTTATATAAGCTTGCTCATAAGCTGTTGACACAAGCTTATGAGCATTATCTTATATAAGTTTGAAGGTTTTTCTTAGTCTTGTGGTGTTGTGCAGGAACCAAACAAGAATGAAGGTCTCATCTTGATGAGACTGCTTTTATACATAGTCTCATCGTCCAAAATGGGCTTAAAACGCTTAAAATATCATTAAAACTGCCAAATATATGCTCGTGTTTGTTGCTTGTGTATTTTAGGTACGGATATTGAGGAAATGACAAAAAGATCAAAAGAATCAATCAAAAACGAACACGGGAAACGAAGCCGCACAATGAACCGGGCCCAAGAATGGAATTTCCGAAAATGACCTTGAAGTTTGAATATTGTACAAGTTTGGTCCCTCAAGAATTGAACACTTGTCAATTTATACCCTTGCAAATCTCATTTATTGCATTTGGGTCCCTAAATTATAAAGAATTTACAAGTTCAGTCCTTGGAGAATGAAGAAATTACAAAAGATGTCATTGTTTAAAGTTTACAAAGTACTTGTGCCAAATTTGACAAGTTTACCAAAGTTGTTACAAAGGAATATGGGATTTAAAGCTGTTTATTACCAAATGAAGAGGACAAGGAAGATAAGGGACTGTTTTTTCCAGACATTCAAACACACCACCACCAATCATGCCTCCACATCACCTTCCTCCTCCACTCACATCACACCACCTCACCACTCTCTCCACGTCACCCTTCCACCAACTGGTTTATTTAAATAAACCAGGGTCAACCAGTCAACCGTCTTTTAATTCCCACCAAAACATTTTTTAAAATCCCTTAATCCCCAAATCAGATTAAACAACCTCCTAATCCCTTATAAACCCTAGAACAACCCAGGATCAAATCAAGCCAAAACAAAGGGTTTTTGCCTAATAATTTCCAGATTCCTAATTCACCCCAACTTAAACCCATCCCACACCCAAAAATACGCCCACATGCACCCTTGGACCCCCCATGAGATTCCCCTGCACCCATCATTTTCACCCAAACCCAAGGAGGGGACATGATCAACGTCCCACAAGAGTTTACTTGTCCTCCACACCAAATGAACGTCCCAAGATGATTTTTTACAGCTAGCCATCACTCTCATCACGTGAAGGCATGAAGACCAATTTCAAACTCGTTTTGACCAAGGGCAGCAATGGAAATTCATAGCTAGGGTTTTAGTTTCTACATTCTTCTATTTAGTTGTATAAATAGGGTGTCATGTACCCTATTTTAGTTGTTCCAGATTTTGCTTTAAAATATTGTAATTCCTTTTTAAAGTTATAAAAGTTGGTATTTGTGTTATAAAGTAATTCCTTTTTATTGTTTAAAAGTTGGTGAGTGTTTGAAAAGCATAATCTGAGTTCCATAAATCACTTTTGATTTTGTTAAGTTCCATTCAGAAAGTTGAGGTTTTGGTGAGAGGACACTTGACCCAAAACCTTGAATTTTATGTGTTAGTTATAGAAGCTATTAGCTTATTTGGTGGATAACCAAATAAGCTACATAAGCTTGTATAAGCTACTTCACCATATTCAGTTTTTCCAAAGTTTTCTAAGGTTTCAAATTCTCATTCAAAAAATCAGTTTTCAAAGGATTTCTGCTTATCTTTTTTGTTCTAATCTAATTGATTGTATAAGCTTGCTCATAAGCTATTTGACACTAGCTTATGAGCACTGGCTTATATAAGCTTGAAGTCTGTTGCCTGTTTGTTGTGATTGTGCAGGAAAGTTCCTTAAATCACAAGAGTTTGGGAGTGTACTTACTTAACCCTCAACCTCATCCATCTAGTTCTGCACAAGCCCGGGCTTGTTGGAGGTGGCTTTTCAGCCATTGTGGGACCTGGATTGTAGGTCCCACAAGGTAAATCCCTTGTGACCTTATTTTCAGTTTTCAAAGTTTTTGGTTCATGTGATTTGGTGGATTGTATGAAAGTTGTTTAAATGCTCATTGATTTTGTTGGTTTATGCATGTTTGATGTTTATATGCATGATAGGTTAACTTTGAATCAATTTGGTAGGATTTAAAAGGAATTGGGTGTGTAAAACTCATATTCAGAAAGTTAAGGGTGTGTTTGGATCTGTGTTTTAGGCAGGATTTGTAACAAGTTCTTGGATTGAACCCTATCTAGACATGTTTCTCTTAATGATTTTAGGAGTTAGCAGTCTTAGGTTGTGAGTTTATAACAGATTTGAAGTAGGTTGCATGCAAAAAATTGGTTATTATAGCATAAATTCAGTAATCCATTGTTCTGCTTACTATTGAGTGAATTTAGCCACAAAATCTTGTTCATTGTTAGATGATAGGATAAAGTAGGGTTTGTAATTGATTGTATGCTAGTAGGTAGGGTTGTGTGCAAGATTTAGCCAAGTGAAAATCACATTTGTGTCATTTGAACCAGGTCACTATTCATCAGAAACATACTTGCTTAATCAGTCACCTACTTGTGCTCTTTTTGTTTGATTTTTGTGAAAGACTTGTGTGTTTTTGTGCATAATCTGACTCCCTACACTCCACTGAGTGTAGGGGTGCCTTATTGTCCAAAATAAGCATTCACAATAAGCTTTCCTAAGCTTATTTCTAAACTGAACAATTTTTTGCACTAACAGTGGGAACAAAGTTCCCCCTGCTAGCACAAAGGTTACCACTGCTTTGCAAACAGACAAAAGTCAAGCACATGTCACTTTCAGTTTCAACATTTTTTGTCTTTTGTGGACTTAATTAGGAATTAGGGTTTCAAATTTATTTTTGTTATTTTTCTAATTTAATTTTTGATTTTTCTGTTTAATTAGATTTTTATTTACTGTTCATTTACTATTTTTTACAATTAATAGCTATTTTTAATCAACTTTTTAGTTTCTATTTTGTCTTTTAGTGACAAAAATACTTATTTTTCAGTTTTAAAATTTTTCTTATATTTAGAAAAACATTTTAATATTTTTGGTTTAAAAAGTTTTTACTGTTCACTTTTTAATTATTTTTTAGAATTAATTTAGTTTAATTAGGGTTTTATTTAATATCAGTTTTGTCTTTTAGTGAAAATTTTTATATTTTTCAAACTTTTTCATTTCTCTACTGTTCTTTAGTATAAATTAGGATTTTTAAAAGTGTCAAATTATTTTAGCATTATTTTATTATTTTTTATGATTATTTTAGTTTAAAAATAGTTTTTAGTGATTTAAAAATAGAAAATTAGTTTTTAAAATTTAGGAAAAATACTTTTTAGTCTTTAAATAATATAAGTAACTTATAAGTTCAATAAAATAATATTTTGGACATTTTGATTAATTATATTTAATTTTAGGGCTTTAATTAGCATTTAAAATTGAATATTTAATTAATAAAAGGTTTTAAAATATTTTTGTTGGATTTTTATTTTTATTTATATTATTTTAGACTTAGTTTTAACTTTTAATTAATTTTTAGGTTTAAAAATTTTAATTTGTAGCTTTTTACGGTTTTACGTGAACGCCTTTTTCGTCTTAGTTTAATCCGTCTTCGTAACCGTCATTCTCTTCTTACCCCATTTCTATTTTCTTTTTCTCAATATAATCACAAATCAAAATCAATTCATTACACAACGCACTTGCCTCCTCGAGAACGAACTCACTTTAGGGTCATTTACACACGGTTTTCCTAAATCGTCGTGCTTACTTCCCTATTTGTTGCTCTTTTCCTAAAGGGTATACAAAAACTCCAACTATCATTTTGGCGCCACTGCCGGGGAGGCGTGTTGTGTTTTGATTGGAATTGTTGTTTTTATATACTAACCATAAATAGTATTTGTATTAGTAGCACTCTACTAATACGTATTATCGGTTTTCGGTTTTTGTGTGAATACTATTACTATAGTGTATACGTAGAACAATAAATTCACAAGTACTCCAAATACGTGAGAAATCACAACCTTGACTTGGGAGGTCATTACCCAATCATTGTATTCGAATCTCAAACCAAAGAAAAAGGCAAAAATAGATAAATACTTTCGTGAAGCTCGATTTTGAAAAATACAAACTATAAGGTGGGTATAAGGCGGTTGTATTTCACGACCTAAAGGAAAAAGGCTCGTAAGTGCTTCGCGCCGCCTCGTTTCCTCCGCTTGCTTGTGAGTATTTGATTTTGAGAGCTAATCGAGGGTTTTGCCGCCCAAAGTATTACTAAGTATCATATATATTTTCTTGGTTTCCATTGATTAAACCCTCTTGAATGTTTTGGTGTTCCACCAACGCTCTAAAGTCATCGAAGGCGTTCACTTCACGTGATCGTTTTCATTCCTTGAGGCTTCTTTAATCGAGAGATTTGATTAAGGAGGAGATTTGTAGATTTGTGTCTACCTAATATATTCGCCAAATTCCAAAAAGGTTAATACAATCAAAAACCACAAAAAAAATTGAAAAAAAAATACAAAACACCAAAAAGAATCTTCTTTGCTCGTCCCCTCGTTGTACGTGACGTTTATGCTAACTCGTAATCAAGCAAGACGTGCACGTAAACGAAAGAACAAAACTCCCACTCCAAATCATTCTAGTGAGGAGTCTCCTATTGACGAACCCACTGTAAGAGAAGCACCAACCATGGCGAATCGAACTATGATGGAGTTACTTCAAGCACCCACCGAGGGTTATGGAGAGGCTATTGTGATTCCCGCTATCCTTGCGGAGAATTTTGAGGTGAAAACGGGTTTGTTGTCGATGATCCAAAACAACAAATTCCGTGGTGATGAGAAGGACAATCCACACAACCATATCCGCCAATTCAATCGTCTTACCGCTACTTGCAAATTTAAGGATGTCTCGAATGACTCGATTAAGATGATGCTTTTTCCGTATTCCTTAGCGGGGCCCGCTAAAATTTGGTTAGAGAAAGAGCCACCCAATTCTATATTGACGTGGAAGGATCTCGTGTCTAAATTTGTGAACCAATTTTTTCCGCACTCTAAGACTACACACTTGAAAAACGAGATTTCAAAGTTTTCACAAGAAGTTAATGAAAGTTTTTCAACGGCTTGGAATATGTTTAAGGAAATGTTACATGAATGTCCTCATCACGGTTTTTCCGACTTGCATCAAATTGACACGTTTTACAATGGACTTAATGATCATGAAAGGGATTATTTAAATGCCGTCGCGGGTGGTAATTTTTTGTGTAAAACGGTTGAGGAAGCTTTGGTGATAATTAAGAATAGGTCTAAGGTTTATAGCCCTCGTAACACACCGAGTGTTGCCAAAATGGGCTCATCATCATCTCGTAGCATTAATGCCTTACATGATGAAGCAAATGAAGAAAATTGGTTTTTTGATAGATTTGCTAACCTTATGTCCCATTGGAAAGCTCAAGAAGCTTCGAATTCCGCTTCGGTTAAAGCGGTTGCTAAGAGTTGTTTGTCTTGTGGTGGAGCTCATGATCTTTCCGAGTGCATTACCGCGGATGGTAACACTTCGAGTGCTTATGTAGCCACGGGAACTTATAACCAAAACGGTCAAGGTTCCCGCCAAAATCAAGCTCCACCAAATCAAAATGCTAATAACTATCAAAACAACAATCAAGGTGGTAATTATCAAGGCAATCAACGTAATTACAAGAAGGGTAATTATCAAAGTGGAAATGGGCAAATTTCAAACCAAAACCAAAACCGTGATTTTCAAACTAACACTCAAGGTTTTCAAAATGATCACACCAAAAATCTTCAAGGAGAATTTCTGAATTATGCAAAGGCAAACGATGCTAAGTTTGATAATTTGCAACGTGAAATGGTTAGCTTAAGATCCGAGTTGAAAAACGAGCTTAAAAACGAACTTGCTAATGAACTTAAGACTCATGCTAATAAAATGGAAGGAAATGTTAAACGACTCCAACAAAATCCACAAAAAATGGAGCAAGGTCAACATGAGATTAAACAAGAGTTGTTAAAAGCGGATGCTAGGCAATCTAAGTTTGAAGATCGAATGGGAAAAATGTTTGAAGCTATCATGTGTAAACCTTCTTCTTCGGGTGGTCTTCCTAGTGATACCATCGTGAACCCGAAAGGAGAATTGAAGGTTATTACTACTCGTAGTGGTAAAACTTTCGAAGAGCCCATTTCTCGTCCAAGTACTTCTATGGAGAAGGAAAAAGAGAAAGAACCCGAGGTGGTGGTAGAAAAGGAGCAAATTCCAAGCCCACGAAGTACCGCTTAAACCACACCTACGGTTGAACCAACACCAATCATGGAACGCGAGATTCCAAGGCCTTTGCCTATGCCCCAACCCACACCACCCTTACCCTACCCTTCAAGACGAAACAAGGAAAAGGCACAAGAACGAAATAATTATCAATTTGAACTTTTTATGAAAATGTTTCGTGACTTGCATTTTAATATAAGTTTTGCCGACGCCTTGGTCATGATGCCTCGATTTGCCGCAAACTTCAAAAGTATGTTGAATAACAAAGAGAAATTGCAAAAATCATCTAGTTGTTCATCGGTTTTTCTTAGCCGCATACCTCAAAAAGTCGGTGATCCCGACAAGTTTTTAATCCCATGTGCTATACAAGATATGGAGGAATGCTACGCCTTGACCGATCTTGGTGCTAGTAATAATTTGATGCCTCTTGAGATTTTTAAGTCGCTCAATCTTCCCAATCTCACTCCTTCAAGAATGTCAATCGAGATGGCCGATCATTCTACGATTCTAGCTTGTGGAGTAGCCGAGGACGTCTTCGTGAAAGTTGGAAAGTTCTACTATCCTGTAGACTTTATCGTTGTTGACATTCCCATCGATCCTAAAGTTCCTCTAATTTTAGGTCGATCATTTTTGGATACCTCGAGAGCACTTATCGATGTGCATGCTAGGAAAATCACTCTTCGTTTCAATGAGGAAGAACTCGTCATTAATGCAACTCAAAACTCCACACTTTCTCATGTGTATTCTATCACGTCTTTGAACAATGTTAGTCCCATCAAAAACATTTGCAAAAAGATTTCAAAGAGAGCTTTAGGAGTTGATGATAAAAACGATTTTCCGTCCCCTCCGCCGGTGGAGGTTAAGAGTGTTAAGCCTACGATTCCAATCACGAATGATTCTTCGGATGATGAATATGTTGATCCCGATGGGGGAGTTTTCTTTGTTGACAAACGTTTTGAGAACTTAACACCATCTTTACCAAAACGGTTATCAAATGTGAGAATTTTCAGTGTGACCAACATTGCTTTAGAAACACCAAATATTTTTTACATAATTAAGTCGGGTTTTCACAAGGAGAGTTTAAAATATGAAAAAGGGAAAGATTTTAAATTGGATTTAAAAGATTTTTCTACAACTCTAACTCCGTCATCACCACGTGTATTGAGTACTACAAGCTCGTCTTCTCTTTTTGATGATGCTTTGTGTGGACCTAGTGTGGGGGTAGCCCCTTATGTTCCCTCCCCTTTCTCCATCGAGGACGAGATATTTGATCCCGGAATTGCTTATAAAGGGAAATCTCGGTCTTCCACCGATGCAATAAATGGAAAATCTTTCTATTTGATTGGTGCGAGTCTACCTCGAGTAGCTCATGGTTTTTATGACTTACCCATTGTCCCACCCTTCTATTTCTTCTCATCTATTTTCTTGAAACCCTTTGGGTTTATGTTGACTCATGATGAAGTGGCGTTGATTTGTTTTTCCAATGAAAATGAGAACGCCATCTTCGATCCCGGTATTTTGCACCATCAAAGGACTTAGTCCTTAATACCGGTGGTTTTTAGGCCTTGTTTATCATGTAAGCCCCACCAAAAATTGACCACACCAAGATAATCCCTAAATGATCACATTTATGGGGATTCGAGTCGAGCTTTTGACTCGGTTATCAAAAACAAGGTGCCTCGTGGGGGAGACCCATGCTTATCCATGTACATATTATTGCTTTCTAATTAGTTTAATGTGAGGGGATTTGTGCCCTTCCAACCTTTGTTCCGTGGTTGTTTGTGAATTGTGGTTTTTAGATCATGATCTTCACGATTGGAGCCTATCGTGTTCGTTTTAGGGGAGCACTCGATCGTTTGCTTTGAAGACTTTCTCAATATCCATGATATATCCTTTTGATGTTCTAACCTTAGGTTTTTAGCACACTTCATAAACGGCTATAATTTAACGGTTACACCCTTTCCATGCTAGATTAGGCATTCGACTACGTCTCTAGTATGGGGGTATTTGCACCCCTAGACTCGAAACATTGAGGACAATGTTTAACTTTAGTATGGGGGGTGAATAGATACTTGCCTTGCCAAACCTTCACGCTTTCCAAAGTTTATCTTTTTGTTATCATTTTTGTTGCAAAATTAGGCTAAAAATGGCCAAATTTTAAATTTTTCTCATGTTTTATAAGTGTTTGAAGACACGAATGTAGATTTTCCAATGGCGAGAATAAGAGTAATTTTTGACTCGACCGTGCGTGTTGAGCACTTAGATTTGATTCCTTAACTACACATTAGGCTAAGTCTCTTAAATGAGGACAAGAAATGATAGAGTTAATTATAAGTTACTATGCTAAACGTAGAGTACTCGTATTCTTTCAAAAACTCATGTGTTCTCGTTGTTTGCTTATTCTCCCTTCGCATGTAAATATTTTTTGCTTAATAAATATTGACTTAGTGGTTTAGTTAGGATTGTTGGGTTTCTAGTCTTTTCTAGTTGCTTCCGTGTAATTAAATTGGGAAGACATTAAGGTATCGCCAGCGTCACGGTTTTGAAGTATTGGCACCCAAATAATCAAAAGCTTCACCTAATAATAAGATTTCAAGTGCTCACCTAAATCTAGCACACATTTTGAAGCCCCACAAGGCCGAAAAATCTATGCAAAATTGAAAGTGAATCAAGCCTTAATCTTCGAAGCTTTAAAGGCAAGGCAAGACCGAAGTCATAATAAAAGCTTCATGGCGAAGTTGAATAAAAGATGGAGGTAAACCAAAGATAATAAGGCCCTTCCGTTAGGGGGCGTATAAAAGTCTTGGTAATAAGTCTCATGTTCAAAACCGTTATAAAACCGTGTTTATCGATTCTTCTTGTCAATTAGGAGGGGTTATTGATTTGATGGTCTTGGTTACACCGTTAGGACTCTATTTTTAGACCTAAATCTCTATTATCGCATAAGTCAACAATGTATCCTTGTGAAACATTCAAGACAAAATAAAATATAAGAGATACAACTTAGGAATAATGGGAGGATAAGTACGTGATTAGGGCATATGAGTAGTGTTAGCATTACTAACTTATAATGACAATGATCTCGTTTCACGCTTGGCATGGAATTGGGGTGAAAGTCGAGGACGATGAAATTATTTCTAACGAAGCATTCACGTGTTCTTATTCTATGAACCTAAATGTCCCATTTTGCGATGAAAATCATACATTATGTCTAAAACGCAAGTAGTAGTAATAGTAGTAGTGTAACTAGTTTATCATTCAATAAAGTGAATAAAAATGAATTTTGGAGATGCTACGATACTTTATTCTAGCATTGCGTGAGGGCACGGTAATGGTTTAGTATGGGGGAGTGATGAGACTGCTTTTATACATAGTCTCATCGTCCAAAATGGGCTTAAAACGCTTAAAATATCATTAAAACTGCTAAATATATGCTCGTGTTTGTTGCTTGTGTATTTTAGGTACGGATATTGAGGAAATGACAAAAAGATCACAAGAATCAATCAAAAACGAACACCGGAAACGAAGCCGCACAATGAACCGGGCCCAAGAATGGAATTTCCAAAAATAACCTTGAAGTTTGAAGATTGTACAAGTTTGGTCCCTCAAGAACTGAAGACTTGTCAATTTATACCCTTGCAAATCTCATTTATTGCATTTGGGTCCCTAAATTATCAAGAATTTACAAGTTCAGTCCTTGGAGAATAAAGAAATTACAAAAGATGTCCTTGTTTAAAGTTTAAAAAGTACTTGTGCCAAATTTGACAAGTTTACCAAAGTTGTTACAAAGGAATATGGGATTTAAAGCTGTTTATTACCAAATGAAGAGGACAAGGAAGATAAGGGACTATTTTTGCCAGACATTCAAACACACCACCACCAATCATGCCTGCACATCACCTTCCTCCTCCACTCACATCACACCACCTCACCACTCTCTCCACGTCACCCTTCCACCAACTGGTTTATTTAAATAAACCAGGGTCAACCAGTCAACCCTCTTTTAATTCCCACCAAAACATTTTTTAAAATCCCTTAATCCCCAAATCAGATTAAACAACCTCCTAATCCCTTATAAACCCTAGAACAACCCAGGATCAAATCAAGCCAAAACAAAGGGTTTTTGCCTAATAATTTCCAGATTCCTAATTCACCCCAACTTAAACCCATCCCACACCCAAAAATACGCCCACATGCACCCCTGGACCCCCCATGAGATTCCCCTGCACCCATCATTTTCACCCAAACCCAAGGAGGGGACATGATCAATGTCCCACAAGAGTTTACTTGTCCTCCACACCAAATGAACGTCCCAATATGATTTTTTACAGCTAGCCATCACTCTCATCACGTGAAGGCATGAAGACCAATTTCAAACTCGTTTTGACCAAGCGCAGCAAAGGAAATTCATAGCTAGGGTTTTAGTTTCTACATTCTTCTATTTAGTTGTATAAATAGGGTGTCATGTACCCTATTTTAGTTGTTCTAGTTTTTGCTTTAAAATATTGTAATTCCTTTTTAAAGTTATAAAAGTTGGTATTTGTGTTATAAAGTAATTCCTTTTTATTGTTTAAAAGTTGGTGAGTGTTTGAAAAGCATAATCTGAGTTCCATAAATCACTTTTGATTTTGTTAAGTTCCATTCAGAAAGTTGAGGTTTTGGTGAGAGGACACTTGACCCAAAACCTTGAATTTTCTGTGTTAGTTATAGAAGCTATTAGCTTATTTGGTGGATAACCAAATAAGCTACATAAGCTTGTATAAGCTACTTCACCATATTCAGTTTTTCCAAAGTTTTTTAAGGTTTCAAATTCTCATTCAAAAAATCAGTTTTCAAAGGATTTCTGCTTATCTTTTTTGTTCTAATCTAATTGATTGTATAAGCTTGCTCATAAGCTATTTGACACTAGCTTATGAGCACTGGCTTATATAAGCTTGAAGTCTGTTGCCTGTTTGTTATGATTGTGCAGGAAAGTTCCTTAAATCACAAGAGTTTGGGAGTGTACTTACTTAACCCTCAACCTCATCCATCTAGTTCTGCACAAGCCCGGGCTTGTTGGAGGTGGCTTTTCAGCCATTGTGGGACCTGGATTGTAGGTCCCACAAGGTAAATCCCTTGTGACCTTATTTTCAGTTTTCAAAGTTTTTGGTTCATGTGATTTGGTGGATTGTATGAAAGTTGTTTAAATGCTCATTGATTTTGTTGGTTTATGCATGTTTGATGTTTATATGCATGATAGGTTAAGTTTGAATCAATTTGGTAGGATTTAAAAGGAATTGGGTGTGTAAAACTCATATTCAGAAAGTTAAGGGTGTGTTTGGATCTGTGTTTTAGGCAGGATTTGTAACAAGTTCTTGGATTGAACCCTATCTAGACATGTTTCTCTTAATGATTTTAGGAGTTAGCAGTCTTAGGTTGTGAGTTTATAATAGATTTGAAGTAGGTTGCATGCAAAAAAATTGGTTATTATAGCATAAATTCAGTAATCCATTGTTCTGCTTATTATTGAGTGAATTTAGCCACAAAATCTTGTTCATTGTTAGATGATAGGATAAAGTAGGGTTTGTAATTGATTGTATGCTAGTAGGTAGGGTTGTGTGCAAGATTTAGCCAAGTGAAAATCACATTTGTGCCATTTGAACCAGGTCACTATTCATCAGAAACATACTTGCTTAATCAGTCACCTACTTGTGCTCTTTTTGTTTGATTTTTGTGAAAGACTTGTGTGTTTTTGTGCATAATCTGACTCCCTACACTCCACTAAGTGTAGGGGTGCCTTATTGTCCAAAATAAGCATTCACAATAAGCTTTCCTAAGCTTATTTCTAAACAGAACAATTTTTTGCACTAATAGTGGGAACAAAGTTCCCCCTGCTAGCACAAAGGTTACCACTGCTTTGCAAACAGACAAAAGTCAAGCACATCTCACTTTCAGTTTCAACATTTTTTGTCTTTTGTGGACTTAATTAGGAATTAGGGTTTCAAATTTATTTTGTTATTTTTCTAATTTAATTTTTGATTTTTCTGTTTAATTAGATTTTTATTTACTGTTCATTTACTATTTTTTACAATTAATAGCTATTTTTAATCAACTTTTTAGTTTCTGTTTTTGTCTTTTAGCGACAAAAATACTTATTTTTCAGTTTTAAAATTTTTCTTATATTTAGAAAAACATTTTAAGATTTTTAGTTTAAAAAGTTTTTACTGTTCACTTTATAATTATTTTTTAGAATTAATTTAGTTTAATTAGGGTTTTATTTAATATCAGTTTTGTCTTTTAGTGAAAAATTTTATATTTTTCAAAATTTTTCATTTTTCTACTGTTCTTTAGTATAATTAAGGATTTTTAAAAGTGTCAAATTATTTTTAGCGTTATTTTATTATTTTTTATGATTATTTTAGTTTAAAAATAGTTTTTAGTAATTTAAAAATAGAAAATTAGTTTTTAAAATTTAGGAAAAATACTTTTTAGTCTTTAAGTAATATAAGTAACTTATAAGTTCAATAAAATAATATTTTGGACATTTTGATTAATTATATTTAATTTTAGGGCTTTAATTAGCATTTAAAATTGAATATTTAATTAATAAAAGGTTTTAAAATATTTTTGTTGGATTTTTATTTTTATTTATATTATTTTAGACTTAGTTTTAACTTTTAATTAATTTTTAGGTTTAAAACTTTTAATTTGTAGCTTTTTACGGTTTTACGTGAACGCCTTTTTCGTCTTAGTTTAATCCGTCTTCGTAACCGTCATTCTCTTCTTACCCCATTTCTATTTTCTTTTTCTCAATATAATCACAAATCAAAATCAATTCATTACACAAAGCACTTGCCTCCCCGAGAATGAACTCACTTTAGGGTCATTTACACACGATTTTCCTAAATCGTCGTGCTTACTTCCCTATTTGTTGCTCTTTTCCTAAAGGGTATACAAAAACTCCAACTATCACATCTCCATTCATTTCTTTTATTTTCCTTTGAAGATACTGAAACCCATTGGGTCTCTTGTAGATTCCAACAGCATGGTATCTCTACACTTACTATAAGCTCATATAAGCTCAAGAGAATCCAAGAAGAAGGCATCAACCAGGTATTCATGGACTTGAACCCTTCTTATTTCTATTGTATGTGATTTTGTGAATTTATGGGATGTGTTGATTGTCTGTATTCAGTTTCAAGTTTATGTGGATTTGTGTCTCCTATATGTTTTAGGTTAGTTTATGATAGATTCAAGTAGTTTTAATGAGTTTTAATGAGTTTTAATGAGTTTTAAAGGCTTGTGATTTGTAAAAAAGTCCATTTTCAGAAAGATAAGGGGGTTTGGGACTAGATTATTAGAACAGAAAGTGACACCCTTTGGGTCTTTAATCTGTTTGAATATACTCTATTGGCCATTGTTAGTTGAACTCAGGGTTTGGTTGTCAATTTGGTAGAGCTTCATTGGTTTTTGTATGCAAAAAGATTAAAAATCAGTCATATAAAATCAGTAACCTATATTTGCTTTGTTTTAGCATTTTGGATCATCAAATCTTCATAACTGTTAGGGATAGGTGTAATCTAGGGCTTGGTATTGTTTAATTGTGGTTTGGTGATTGTATTGACCAAGATTTAAGTGCCTGAAATCCACCCAAGTGCAGACTAAATCAGCAAAGTGTGCTCAGACCACTCCTATGAACTCAGTAACTGTATGAACCCATATGTTTTATTTGCTTCACTTGACTCCCCACAACCCAACTGGTTGTGGGGGTGCCTATTTGTTCAATAGAATCAAACAAACAAAGCAGTTACAAGCCAAAAACAGGTTTATAGGCATCAGTTAACTTCTCTGTGTTGTCAGCGAACGACAATTATTTTTAGTTTTTTCTTTAGTCTTGTCTGATATCGGACAACACTAGGTTTGGTTCATTTTGTTATTGTAGCAAGTTTTGTTAATCTGGGCACGTTTTTACAATTTTTAGGGCTTAAATGTTTTTAATTTTTAGTTCTTATTGTGTTTTTGTGTTGTGTTCATCACCAGTTTTAAGTTTTAGTAAAAAGAAAAAAACAACTTTTTCCAAAAAGGACGTGGCCAGGACTCAAACCTGCACCACTCCTCTCACACACAAACGCGTTTACCAGTTGCCCTAGGGTCTTTGAGTGGTAAACTCTTGCTTTGTTTATTACTTAAGGTGTTTTAATTTTTGGCTTATTTAAACATTCAGCTTATAAATAAGCTAATTTTAGCTTATTTATCAAGGTTTGTTACTGTTTTTCAATTTTCCTTTGTTCTTGGATAGATTTAGGACTTTTTGAATTAAAATTTTTTATTTTTCACGTTTATATTTAATTTTTTATGATTATTTTTAGTATTAATTTTAGAAAGTAATTAAACAATATAAAAAAGTATTTTAAAATTTTTAGAAAATTATTTTTAGGTTTTAATTAAGTAATTTGAGGTTTACATCCATTAAAGTTTTCAAATTTACTTATTTTGGATTTTATTTAATTTTAGGGTTTTTAATTAAGTTTAAAAATTAATTTAAAATTATTAAAAAGGTTTTGGAAATTTTTGTTTGCATTTTTGTCTTAATTACATTTTTCTTGATTTTAGGTAATTTTTTGGTAATTTTTAGGACACTTTCATTTTTCGTCGAATTTTACGATTTTACGTTTTTTACGTCATAGGGTAATTTTTAGCGCAATCCGTCTTTTTCTTTCTCTTTTCTCATCAATATAATCACAAATTAATCATCTCTTAACACACACACCAAGCCTCCTTGAGAACGATCCCACACAAAGGGTCATAAGTGCTTTCGTTTTCCTAAACGAACACTTAATACTTGCCCTATTTACCTCCTTTTCCTAAAGGTGTGTAAAACCAATACATCATTTTGGCGCGGCTGCCGGGGAGGCGTGTTGTTTTTTGATTTGAACAATTGTTGTTTTTATACTAACCATAAATAGTATTTGTAATAGTAGCACTCTACTAATACGTATTATCGGTTTTTGTTTTTTTGTGTGAATATTATTATTATATTGTATACGTAGAACAATAAATTCACAAGTACTCCAAAAGTGTGAAAACACAACCTTGATTGGGAGGTCATTACTCAATCATTGTATTCGAATCTCAAACAAGAAAGAAAAGGCAAAATAGATAAATACTTTCGTGAAGCTTAATTTTGAAAAACACAAACTATAAGGTGGGTATAAGGCGGGTATTATAAAATATACCCTAAGGAAAAAGGCTCTTAAGTGCTTCGCGCCGCCTCGTTTTCCCGCTTGCTTGTGCGTGTTTAGATAAAAAGGGCTAATCGAGGGTTTGCCAACCAAAGTATTATCTAAGTATCATATATATTTTCTTGGTTTCATTTGATTAAACCCTCTTGAATGTTTTGGTGTTCCACCAACGTTCTAAAGTCATCGAAGGCGTTCACTTCATGTAATCATTTTCATTCCTTGAGGCTTCTTTAATCAAGAGATTTGATTAAGGAGGAGATTTGTAGATTTTTGTCTACTTAATACAATTCCAAAATCCAAAAAAGTAAAAACAATCAAAAATCCAAAAAAAATTGAAAAAGTCAAAAACACCAAAAAGAATCTTCTTTGCTCATCCCCACGTTGTACATGACGTTTATGCTTACTCGTAATCAAGCAAGACGTGCACGTAAACGTCATAATCGAAAGGAAAACACACCAACACCTTCTAGTGAAGAGACTCCAAGTGAGGAACCCCTTATAGAACAAGAAGCTATCATGGCTAATCGTACTATGATGGAGTTGCTTCAAGCACCCACCGAGGGTTTTGGAGAGGCCATTGTGATTCCCGCCATCCTTGCGGAGAACTTCGAGATCAAAACGGGTTTAATGTCTATGCTTCAAGCCAACAAGTTTCGCGGACACGAAAAAGACAACCCACATTATCACATTAGGCAATTTAATCGTCTCCCGCGACAAGCAAGTTTAAGGATGTACCCCATGATGCCATTAAGATGATGTTGTTTCCATACTCGTTAGATGGACCCGCCAAGATATGGCTCGAGAAAGAACCCCCAAATTCGATTTTGACGTGGGGTGATCTCGTTTCTAAGTTTGTGAATCAATTTTTTCCACCATCTAAATTAACACATTTGAAAAACGAGATTTCACGATTTACTCAAAGATCTAATGAGAGTTTTTCAATGGCTTGGGAAAGGTTTAAAGAAATGTTACATGAATGTCCACACCATGATTTTTCCGAATTGCATCAAACTGACACTTTTTATAATGGGCTTAATGATCATGAACGAGATTACTTAAATGCCGCCGCGGGTGGTAAATTTTTGTGCAAAACGACCGATGAGGCTTTAAAAATCATTGAGAATAGGTCTAAGGTTTATAGCCCTCGTAACACACCGAGTGTTGCCACTATGGGTTCGTCATCGTCGTCTCGTAATATGAGTGCCTTGCAAGATGAAGTAAATGAGGAGAATCGGTTTTTCGATAGGTTTTCGAATCTTATGACTCATTGGAAAGCACAAGATGCTTTGAATTCCGCATCTGTTAAAGTGGTTGCCAAGAGTTGTATTTCGTGTGGTGGAGCTCATGATTTTTCCGAGTGCATTACCGCGGATGGTAACACTTCGAATGCTTATGTAGCCACGGGAACTTATGACCAAAACGGTCAAGGTTCCCGCCCAAATCAAGTTCCACAAAATCAAAATACTAACAACTATCAAAACAGTCAAAATGGTGCTTACCAAGGAAATTCACGTAACTTCAACAAGGGTAATTATCAAAGTGGAAATGGGCAAATTTCAAACCAAAACCAAAACCATGATTTTCAAACTACTACTCAAGGTTTTCAAAATGCTCACACTAAAAATCTAAATGGAGAATTTTTGGATTATGCAAAGGCAAACGATGCTAATTTTGATAACATGCAACGTGAGATGATTAGCTTAAGATCATAGTTGAAAAACGAGCTTAAAACGAACTTGCTAATGAATTGAAAAACCATGCTAATAAAATGGAAGGAAATGTCCAACGTCTCCAACAAAATCAACAAACAATAGAGCAAGGTCAACATGAGATTAAGCAAGAATTGTTAAAAGCGGATGCTAGACAATCTAAATTTGAAGATAGAATGGGAAAAATGTTTGAAGCTATCATGTGTAAACCTTCTTCTTCGGGTGGTCTTCCTAGTGATACCATCGTAAACCCGAAAGGATAATTGAAGGTTATTGCTACTCGTAGTGGTAAAACTTTCAAAGAACCCATTTCTCGTCCAAGTACTTCTACGGAGAAGGAAATAGAGAAAGAACCCGAGGTGGTGGTTGAAAAGGAGCATGTTCCAAGCCCACAAAGTATCGCTCAAACCATACCTACGGTTGAACCAATACCAATAGTGGAACCCGAGATTCCAAGGCCGATGCCTATGCCCCAACCCACACCACCCTTACCTCACCCTTCAAGACGAAACAAGGAAAAGGCACAAGAACGAAATAATTATCAATTTGAACTTTTTATGAAAATGTTTCGTGACTTGCATTTTAATATAAGTTTTGCCGACGCCTTGGTCATGATGCCTCGATTTGCCGCAAACTTCAAAAGTATGTTGAATAACAAAGAGAAATTGCAAAAATCGTCTAGTTGTTCTTTGGTTTTTCTTAGCCGCATACCTCAAAAAGTCGATGATCCCGGTAAATTTTTAATCCCATGTGCAATACAAGATATGGAGGAATGCTACGCCTTGGCCGATCTTGGTACTAGTATAAATTTGATGCCTCTTGAGATTTTTAAGTCGCTCAATCTTCCTAATCTCACTCCTTCAAGAATGTCAAGCAAGATGGCTGATCATTCTACGATTCTAGCTTGTGGAGTATCCGAAGACGTCTTCGTGAAAGCTGGAAAGTTTTACTATCCCGTGGACTTTATCGTTGTTGACATTCCCATCGATCCTAAAGTTCCTCTAATTTTAGGTCTATCATTTTTGGATACCTCGAGAGCACTTATCGATGTGCATGCTAGGAAAATGACTCTACGTTTCAATGAGGAAGAACTCGTCATAATTGCAACTCAAAACTCTACGCTTTCTCATGTGTATTCTATCACGTCTTTGAACAATGTTAATCCCATCAAAAACATTTGCAAAAGAATTTCAAAAAGAGTGTTAGGAGTTGTTGATGAAAACGATTTTCCATCCCCTCCGCCGATGGAGGTTAAGAGTGTTAAGCCTATGTCTCCAATCACGAATGATTCTTCGGATGATGAATATGTTGGCCCCGATGGGGAAGTTTTCTTTGTCGACAAACGTTTTGAGAACTTACCACCACCAAAACCAAAACGGTTTTCAAATGTGAGAATTTTTAGCGTGACTAACATCGTTTTAGAAACACCAAATATTGTTGACATAATCAAGTCGGGTTTTCATAAGGAGTTTTCAAAAGATGAAAAAGGAAAAAAATTGAATTGGATTTAAAAGATTTTTCTACAATGCTAACTCCGTCATCACCTCATGTTTTGAGTGCTACAAGCTCGTCTTCTCCTTTTGACGATGCTTTGTGTGGACTTAGTGTAGGGGAAGCCCCTTATGTTCCCTCCCCTTTCTCCATCGAGTACGAGATATTTGATCCCGGAATTGCTTATAAAGGGAAATCTCAGTCTTCCACCGATGCAATCAATGGAAAATCTTTCTATTTGATTGGTGCGAGTCTACCTCGAGTAGCTCATGGTTTTTGTGACTTACCCATTGTCCCACCCTTCTATTTCTTCTCATCTATTTTCTTTAAACCCTTTGGGTTTGTGTTGGCACATGTTGAAGTGGCGTTGATTTGTTTATCCAATGAAAACGAGAACGCCATCTTTGATCCCGGTATTTTGCACCATCAAAGGACTTAGTCCTTAATACCGGTTGTTTTTGGGCCTTGTTTATCATGTAAGCCCCACCAAAAAATTGACCATACCATGATTATCCCTAAATGATCACATTTATGGGGGATTCGAGTCGAGCTTTTGACTCGGTTATCAAAAACAAGGTGCCTCGTGGGGGATTCTCATGCTTATCCTTGTAAATATTATCGCTTTCTTAGTTTAAAGTAACGAGGGGACTTGTGCTCTACCAACCTTTGTTTCGTGGTTGTTTGTGATTGTGATTCATTAGGTTCATCGTCATCATTGAAGCCTCTCGTGTTCGTTTTACGGATCACTCGAGCTTCGATCGTTGCCTTTGGAGATTCCGATATCCGATGATATCCTTTTATGTTCTAACGTTCATCTTATTAGCATAATTCATAAAAGGCTTTTAGGTTATTTGTTTTACGTTTCCATGATCGAGATTAAGCATTCGACTTCGTCTCTAGTATGGGGGTGTTTTCACCCCTAGACTCGAAACATTGAGGACAATGTTTAGTTTTAGTATGGGGGGTGAGTAGATACTTCACCTTGCTTACGTCACCACGCAATCCAATATTCATCTTTTTGTTATCGTTTTGTTGCAAAATAAGGCTAAAAATGGCCAAATTTTAAAATTTTTCGTATTTTTCATAAGTGTTTAAGACACGAATGTAGGTTTTCCGATGGTGAGAATAAGAGTAATTTTTGACTCGACCGTGCGTGTTGAGCACTTAGCTTTGATTCCTTAACTTTTTAGGCTAAGTCTCTTAAATGAGGACGAGAAATGATAGAGTTATTTATAAGTCTCGTAATCTTTCACGATCTCATGTGTAGTAATTATTAGCTTATTCTCCCCACGCTTTTGATAATAAGTTGTTAATAAATACTGATTTAGCGGTTTAGTCACTATTGTTGGTTTCTAATTCGTTTTAGTAGCTTCCATGTAATTAAATTAGGGACACATTAAGGTATCGCCAGCGTCACTGTTTTGAAGTATTGGCAACCCGAATAATCGAAAGCTTCACCCAATAATAAGATTTCAAGTGCTCACCTAAATCAAGCAAACAATTTGAAGCTCACAAGGCCAAAAAATCTATGCAAAATTGAAAGTGAATTATGCCTTAATCTTTGAAGCATTAAAGATCTAAATTTCTCCTTAGCGTGAGGATATACGTCTTTGGCCATAATAAAACCACCGATGAGGAGGATAATAAAAGGCAAGGCAAGACCGAAGTCATAATAAAAGCTTCATGGCGAAGTTGAATAAAAGATGGAGGTAAACCTATGATAATGAGGCCCTTCCGTTAGGGGCGTATAAAAGTCTTGGTAATAAGTCTCATGTTCAAAACCGTTATAAAATCGTGTTTATTGATCCTTCTTGTTGACTTATTTTTTTGACATCGTTGTCTATTAGGGTGAATTATTAATTTAATGATTTTGGTTACACCGTTAAGACTCTATTTTTAGACTTAATCTCTATTCACGCATAAGTCACTGATGTATCCTCGTGATCATTAAGACAAAATAAAATATAAGAGATACCAAGTAGGAATAAGGGAGTCTAGGTTCGTAACTAACACCTATCATATATGATCGTGTTGCTAACTTATAATAAAAATGATCTCGTTACACGCTTAGCATGGAATTGGGTGAAAATCTAGGACGACCAAATTATTTCTAACGAAGCATTCACGTGTTCTTGTTAAATGATCCTAAAAGTCACTTTATCGTGATGAAAAAATACATTATGTCTAAAACACGTGTAGTAGTTTATTTAAGTTTATGTCTTCAATAAATGTCATCATAAAAATGAATTTTGGAAGTGCTATGATACTTAATTCTAGCAGTGCGTGGGGACACGGCAATGGTTTAGTATGGGGGAGTGATGAGACTGCAATTATACATAGTCTCATCGTCCGAATCGGGCTTAAAACGCTTAAAATATCATCAAAATACCCAAATATATGCTTGTGTTTGTTCATTGTGTATTTTAGGTACGGATATCGTGAAATCAACAAAAGATCACAAGAATGAAGCAAAACGAACACGGGAAATGAAGCCGCACAAAGAACCAGACCCGAATCATGAATTTACATTCAAGTCCTTAAAGTTTGAAGATTTGGCAAAAATGGTCCCTTAACTTTTGAAGACTTGTCAATTTAAACCCTTGTAAAACTCCAAATTACACATTGGGTCCCTTAATTGACAAGAATGTACAAGATTGGTCCTTGAAGAATACAAATTATGCCTAAAAGCCCTTGGATTACTTTTGTAAAAGATTTGGTGGCCAAAATATAAATATTAAAAGTTGAATAACAAAGGAAATAGACATTTAGCTGTTTGAAACTTGAATTGGCAAGAATAAGAGAGTTCATGGGGCAAAAGGGGCAGACAACAATTCTTATCCCAGCCAACCCACATTTGCCACGTGTCCCACCCACCAATTCCAACCAATCACAGCCCCCAAATCACCCACATCACATATCCATTAACTTTATAAAAACTGATTAGTTAAAGCAGTTTATTTTGGTGGCAAACACAAGTTTTAAAAATATAATTACCCTTAAACAGATTAAACTCTCACATGCTAAATAAACCCATCCTAGAAACCCTAAAAATCCCAGGCTTAATTAAGCTTAATCCTTTACCATTTTTTAATTAATCTGGTGGGTTTTACTCATAACCCCACTCCCAACACAAAACACAACCCAGAAAACGACCCTCTCCTTTTTTGTCCCCTCGCCAGCTCACACTACAACACGGGATACCACAACATTCCAAACTGATTTGACCAAATCAAGGGATAAGATGGTTTTGCTTGCTATCTACTCAAATCCAACGAAGAAAAGGGCTCAATTACACTCCATCCATCACATGGGCATCAAGAACAAGATTTTAAACTAGTATCTTAAAGGAATATCCGAAAATTCTTCAAAGGGCTTTTTAGGACTTTCAGAGATTAGGGTTTTCAATTCTAGATTATTCCTAGTACTAGTATAAAAGGGAGTCGACATGTGACCCCTTTTCTTTTGTTCCAGTTTTTTTACAAAGTCTTTGTATCTTGTTTTTCTTAATGAAAGTTGGTATTTTCAGTGAAATTTAATTCCTTTTTAGTTATTTAAAAAATTGTATTGACTTGTGTGAAAAAGCTGAGTTCCAAAATTAGATTTGTTAAGTCCTTTGTGATCAAAAGTTTCTTTTCAAGAAATATTGGTTAAAAGTGATTGGTTTTCAAGGAATTTTGTCAAGGATTTCTTGTTAGGGTTGTATCAGTAGGATGAACTTCTTTGGTATTAAGGTTTAAGTGGAAAGAAAGGACAAAAGTAAACGTTTTTCTTAGATTTTCACTAGAACTTAAGAAAAATCTCAGGTGGAAGTGAAAGTGGATGCCTGAGATTGGTTTGTTGAGTTTGAGTTGTTAATCTAAGTGGTTATTGTTGGTTTAACATTAGGTTTAAAAGGGTTTCATTTTTTTTACAAAGTTTGGTGGTTTCAAATCATTTGCAGAAGTTTTTGGTTACAATTTTTTATTCTAAACTCACTGCTTATATAAGCTTGCTCATAAGCTGTTGACACAAGCTTATGAGCATTAACTTATATAAGTTTGAAGGTTGTTCTTAGTCTTGTGGTGTTGTGCAGGAACCAAACAAGAATCAAGGTCTCATCTCCATTCATTTCTTTTATTTTCCTTTGAAGATATTGATAACCATTGGGTCTCTTGTAGATTCCAACAGCATGGTATCTCTACACTTCCTATAAGCTCATATAAGCTCAAGAGAATCCAAGTAGAAGGCATCAACCAGGGATTCATGGACTTGAACCCTGCTTGTTTCTTTTGTATGTGATTTTGTGATCATAGGATGTGTTGATTGTCTGTCTTTGGTTTCAAGTTTATGTGGATTTGTGTCTCCTATATGTTTTAGGTTAGTTTGTGATAGATTCAAGTAGTTTCAATGAGTTTTGAAGGCTTGTGATTTGTAAAAAAGTCCATTTTCAGAAAGATAAGGGTGTTTGGGACTAGATTATTAGGACAGAAAGTGACACCCTTTGGGTCTTTAATCTGTTTGAATATACTCTCTTGGCCATTGTTAGTTGAAGTCAGGGTTTAGTTGTCAGTTTGGTAGAGTTTCATTGGTTTTTGTATGCTAAAAGATTAAAAATCGGTCATATAAAATCAGTAACCTATATTTGCTTTGTTTTAGCATTTTGGATCATCAAATCTTCATAACTGTTAGGGATAGGTGTAATCTAGAGCTTGGTATTGTTTAATTGTTGTTTGGTGATTTTATTGACCAAGAGTTGAGTGCCTGAAATCCACCCAGGTGTAGACTAAATCAACAAAGTGTGCTCAGACCACCCCTATGAACTCAGTAACTGTATGAACCCATGTGTTTGTGATTTGTGTGTTTAGACTTGTGTTTATTTGCTTCACTTGACTCCCCACAACCAAACTGGTTGTGGGGGGTACCTATTTGTCTAATAGAATCAAACAAACAAAGCACTTACAAGCCAAAAACAGGTTTATAAGCATCAGTTAACTTCTCTGTGTTGTCAAAGAACGACAATTATTTTTAGTTTTTTCTTTAGTCTTATCTGATATCGGGCAACACTAGGTTTGGTTCATTTCATTACTGTAACAAGTTTTGTTAATCTGGGCACGTTTTTACAATTTTTAGGGCTTAAATCTTTTTAGTTTTTAGTTCTTATTGTGTTATTGTGTTGTGTTCATCACCAGTTTTTAGTTTTAGTAAAAAGAAAAAATTAAAAAAAAAAACTTTTTCCAAAAAGGACGTGGCCAGGACTCGAACCTGCGCCACTCCTCTCACACACAAACGCGTTTACCAGTTGCCCTAGGGTCTTTGACTGGTAAACTCTTGCTTTGTTTATTACTTAAGGTGTTTTAATTTTTGGCTTATTTAAACATTCAGCTTATAAATAAGCTGATTTCAACTTATTTATCAAGGTTTGTTACTGTTTTTCAATTTTCCTTTGTTCTTGGATAGATTTATGACTTTTTGAATTAAAAATTTTATTTTTCACGTTTATATTTAATTTTTTATGATTATTTTTAGTTTTAATTTTAGAAAGTAATTAAAAAATAGAAAAAAGTATTTTAAAATTTTAAAACATTATTTTTAGGTTTTAATTAGGTAATTTGAGGTTTACATCCATTAAAGTTTTCAAATTTAATTATTTTTGATTTTATTTAATTTTAGGGTTTTTAATTAACTGTAACAATTAATATAAAATTATTAAAAAGGTTTTGGAAATTTTTGTTTTCATTTTTGTCTTAATTACATTTTTCTTGATTTTAGGTAATTTTTTGGTAATTTTTAGGACACTTCCATTTTTTGTCGAATTTTACGATTTTACGTTTTTTACGTCATAGGGTAATTTTTAGCACAATCCGTCTTTTTCTTTCTCTTTTCTCATCAATATAATCACAAATTAATCATCTCTTAATACACACACCAAGCCTTCTTGAGAACGATCCCACACAAAGGGTCATAAGTGCTTTCGTTTTCCTAAACGAGCACTTAATACTTACCGCTTTTACCTCGTTTTCCTATACGAGTGTGAATTTACAGCCATCACTTTTCTTTAGAAAAAGTCACTGAAGGTAGACCAACAACCAGGTTTTATGTGGTTATCTTGTTGATGTTTTTAAATTTGAGATGAGACAGTCTTTTGTGCCACAGCCAATTGACACTTTTAGAGGCTTTAGCTAGAAAACAATTGGAGTTGTCTTCAGAGCAAGTAGCCATGTTTATGACATACACATGTCTCCTTCTTGGTGCAATAAGCACCACATCATTGTTCTTGTTGAATATGGTTCCCTGAGTCTTAGTAAACAAAACCTTGTAGTCAGCATCACGCAATTGGCTGATGATAATAAGATTGTGTTTAAGACCATTCACATATGCAACCCTTGTAAAAGTTATCCCATTGTAGTTCACTGAGCCGTATCCCTTTGTGTCGCCTGAAGAATTATCCCTAAACACCATTTTAGGACCTGGCTCCTTTGAGTATCTATGCAAGTATTGTCTAATCCCTGTCATGTGTCTAGAACAACCACTGTCTAGATACCATACCGATTCCTTAAGATGTTTCTACACAGATACATAGAAACAAGTTAGTTCCTATGGTGAACCCACTTTCCAGTGGGTTCCCTGAATTGCTGATTAGAAACTCTTGAGTTACTGTAGAACTTTTGATGATGGGAAGGACAGTTAGCTGTCTCATGGGTGAACCTTCCACATATATCACATCCTGGAAAGTCACTACACTCATCTAAGAGATGGTTTGTGAATCTACAAAATTTACTGGGAGGATATGGTCTGTAGTTACCTATTTGTCTCCTAGAATCATGTTGTCTCTCCCTAGAAGGTGTCTGAGCTCTCTTAACAGCCATTTGTCTATCATGATCTATGGTCATGTGATGAGAGTTTTACAGATATTGCAGTAAAGTTTGACTATCCTTTCACCTTTGGGTTCACCTAGAATAGACTTAGGTTCATGGGAAGTAGAGCATTCAGCGGAAGGCTTAATATGTTGTTTCAAGAGTTCTACTTCTTTCATTAATGACAATAGGCGTTCTTCAGTTGAGGAATCAACTTTGTTCACAGATTTTGTTGAGACATGCTTAAAGGTAACTTGCTTAACAGATTGTTTAGTAGGTACAGAATATACCTTAGTTGGTGGTTTCTCAACATCTGTTTTGGGTTCATCCTTAGCTCCTCTAGAGGAACTGATGGGTTCAACTCCTGAGAGTTTAGTTAAGGGTGGTAAATCAACCACATCTTCAGAGACAGGGACATCAGTAAAGAGACGATCTGACATATGAATTGTCTCTGTAGATTTGAAAACAATCTCTTTGGGTTTTGTGAGAATTTTCAATTTTTTTTTCTTAGCAGAGATATCCCTTTTTATGTCAGCAGGTAGTTCATCATTAAGCAATTCATCTATAGTGAACCTACTGCACAACCATTTTTCAATAACCTTATTTAATTTAGATACTTGATCATTTAAGGCACTATTCTTCAAGGTTAACCTATTAACTTCGTTTTGAAGAGATATATTTTCTAAATTAACCTGTTTGAGAGTTTCACATTCAGTCCTAGCAGTTAATAGTTCATGTTTAACAGAGTGAAACTTATCAAGCAAGTTCTTTCTTTGTTCCTCAACAAAGTGCAAATAAAAAATGGTGTAATCAAGGACATGTTTGCGTTCATAACTTTCAGACATAGATAAAAGCCTGTGTACCTTTTTCATTGTGATGTCAACCCATTGTCCTGATCTTGCATCCCCTTTCCCAACAGCTGGTTTATCCTCAGCTATTGCCATGAAAGCCCTGACTCTAGTAGTATCTTCCTCATCTGAAGTCAGCGACTCATCATTCCAATCATACGCTTCAGCTACCAACCCTTTCTCTGTCTTTTTATCACCCCCTTTCTTCTTAGACAGAGCTTCAAGCTTCAAATTCATCTGTTATAACTCAGCTTTAAGTGCCTTATACTTGTTCTTATAATCCTTCTTCTCATTGCCTGAGGAGTTGAATTGGTGAGATGAGTTGTTGTGTTGTGATTTGAATTTGTAAGGTTTCGTGGAAGATGATGGATAAGAAGGTGAGGATGTCTTTGTGGAAGGACAGTCTTTTTGAAAGTGTCCAAGTTTCCACAGGCAAAGCAAGTTTCTTTTGATTTGTCGGTTTGTTTGCTAGATGATCCTACTCTCCCTGATCTTTTATAGAATCTCCTTTGATTAGCTAGCAAGGCTCTTTCATGAAATTCAGCATTAAGGTCTGTCAAGAACTCTTGGCTGTTGCTTGTGTCTTCTTCAACATCAGAGTCGTTGTCATGAGGGTGTGGGGTAGAAATCAAAGCTTTGGAAGTTGCTCCCTGAACTAAAAATCTTTCAGTCCCTGATTTGTATATGGTATCAATCAACCCTTCTTCATAATTGTACTTTCCATAAAGCTGAGCTAAGGTGTCATTCTTGATTGAGTTATTGGCTCTCTGAGTCTGATTCATACTCAGCCATTTTCTTGGAAGGCTGTTGACAAATGTGGCATTAATTTCAGCTTGACCAATGGTGACGTCATTCATAGCAAGGTCATTGAGAAGAATCTTCAGCCTTGTATATGTTTGTTGAACCTTTTCACCTTCAAGTGCCTTGAAAGCATTGAACTAAAGTCTGAGTGCCTGAATCTTGGTTTCTCTGGTTTCAGAGGGTCCTTCATGACCAAGGATAAGATCTGTCCACATTTGTTTGGCTGTGGGACACTGAATGACAGACTTCGTGATGTGTTTGGAAAGACAGGATATGATGATGCTCTTGAGACGTTTGTCTTGGTTTGCCAATTTCCTATCAGCTGGAGTCCACTGTTTGAGAGATTTGGGAAGAGGATTCTCATCAGTAGAGGTGAGCGCCATGGGAACATAAGGACCATTGTCTATAATTTCTAGAAGAAATGGTTCAAGTCCGTCGAGATACACGAGGAATTGACTCTTCCAACTAGCAAAATCTTCTTTATTAAAGACTGGTACATTGGTGACATGAGATCCGCCTCTTGAGTCAAGAAGTTGAGATAGATCATCTTCATTTGGAGGTAGAGGAGTGATTCTTGGTGAAGTTGGTGGTGCATTGTTGTTGTTCCCAGAAGACGGTGGTGCATTGGTTGTTTCCGGCATGGTGGATCTTGATTATAAAACTTAGAACGATGTTTTTGAAGGTTTTAATATCAAACACCGCTCTAATACCAGTTGAAAGTCCCTAAACTATGCTAGAAACAATAAAAGTAACTAATCAACACACGTAATTACTTTTTAAACGTAATACTTATTAATGTATAATAAAGAATTACAAGTGTTATGGATAACACCGTTTGATGACAATGTGTTGTGCACACTTTGAATAAACTAAAACCTAACTTATGAACACAGTCGCAACTGTTTGGTATCATAAGTTCTAAGCATTAATGTGTGAATTCTATCAAAGTGTTAAACTTTAATGCTAGGCTACATAACCTATTTATAGTGGTACGAGGTTGACTCTAAGTACTTGTTGATGGTGACTACACTAGACAAACACTTGTCAGACCTCTGTCACAAGATGCTCTTCTATTCTTGGTAGTCTGCCACAATGCTTTAGGGAAACAGAGCTGACACAGTTTCCCTTTTCTTCATAGTCTCGTACACACTAAGGTATGTCCAAAGTGTGTTGAGTGTTAACAGGGTATTGCCACCCCTGTTAACCCTCAACCCCTCAGAGGATGTTATCCATCATAGCCAATGAGTATGTCTTCAAGTAATCTTTGACTTCCTTGACAATGTCTCTGACATGGACTCCTCTGAGGTTTCTCACAGAGACTTAGATCTCTGTGAGTCTTGCGATACTTGCCTGCCTCCTAGGCACAGGCAAGTTAATATCTAACAGCTTGATTTGTGTTTAAATCTATGATACAGGGAATCTACTAAACTTAGATTCCCAACACATAGTTTTATCTTTTAGTAAGAATGACTAAAGGGATGGGTCATGAGTACGAGTCAAACGGGTTGGGTCAGGCTGTTCCGACCCGTCAAATTCTATGCTTATTTATTTTAGCTTTATGAACAGTTCGATATAATTTCTAAATGTGTTGCTAAAATTTAATTTCTCTTATACTTAAGGTTGATATGGCCACCTCTGATTTCTAAATGTGTTGCTAAAATTTAATTTTCTTATACATAAGGTTGTGTTGATCCCAAACTTAGATCGATTAGCTTTGTGTATACGAGATTAGATCAAGTATAACACGTAGAGAAACCTTTGTATATGCTTTGTAAATCTAAGTGTTATGCGGAATTTAACACTTAAACAAGAACACACAAGATATAAACAAACTTTCACTTTGATTATCAATGTCGAACTTGCTTACAATGAAAGATGTTTATGAACGAAAACTTATGTAAAACTTGATATTAAACATTAACCTAAAGGCCTTCTTTTATAGACTAAGAAGCCTTGTACAATAAGCTACGTATCAACTATTCTAGGTAAAGATAAACATAGAAAATACATTGTCGTTTCTATCCTTACTAGAAGTATTCTAGAATATAATAAACGTGTAGATTATATCTTCCATCAGTGCTTGTCTTCAATGTTGTCAACGCTTGACTTTAACTTGTCAACGCTTGAGCTGTCAGCGCTTGTTTTGTTCTTGTCAACGCTTGAATTGTTCTTGTCAGCGCTCAAGTGATCTGGCCTTAATTTATTCCCAGCAATCCTCCCCTAAACTTGATATCCACTCCTATGATCAAGTTTCTGAATAAGCATTAAGAACTTGGAGGAGTCTGACAAACCTTGTCATATTGATAATGAATAAATCTGATCAAATTCTTTGCCACGTCACTTGAATAATCTATCTCCAGGTGAGTATCCTTCATCTTTTCCAAAACAGCCTTGGATATGAAATACTAAGCATCCACAAGTAGATACTCAGCAAACTTTGTAGAACTCAAATGGTATACACCAGCAGCTCAATATAACCTCCATTGAAGACCACTGAGGTCATCTTCAAGATCCTTCCATATTTTAGGATCTTCCTCTTTTGTCCCACACATTCTTTTGAATGTGGTCCAAAGTTTTATTCCATTAGCTGAAGTTGGTGCTTCAGCCTCATACTTGGTCTCCAGCAACCTCCAAAGGTCCACCAAGTCTTCTCTATCACAACTTGCAAATAAAGATATGAGAGTGGTAAAAGTGTGTACCTCCTTGCCAAATCTGCCAATCTTCCAGAATCCACATTCATCCTCATCATAACTCACAATTGGATTCCTGGAATCTAATGGTAACACTTGCGCCATATCTGAAGCTTCTAATGGGGAGAGCTTGAGGCTCTTTCTTATAACTGCTTCACTTGGATATAGTGGATCTATATCTTTTGGAAACTCAAGTTTAAATCCCTTCTTCACTGGTCTGGGAATCATCATAGCTTTCTTGATTTCCATTTCTTCTGCAAGTTTCTCCTTTCTTTCATCTGAAAGAAGTCTGAGAGTATTTGATTCCTGCACTCTCACCCAAATAGGATAAGCCCTATGTTCCAACTCATCAAATGTCAAAGCCTTCAACTTCTGATGTGTCCATCCAACTCCATGACATCTGAGCAACATAAAGTAGAGCTCCCTTCTATCCCTTTTCAATTCTGAGAGAATATTGCTTGCCTTGTGCTTCAAAATCACCTTACAATCCTTCTGAACTCTAAGAAGAAGCTCCAAACCCCATATTTGATATGAAATGGTCAAGTCTGGATTATCCATGCAACTTTCTTCCCAAGAATTGTACATTTGAACCACCTCTGGCATGTCAAAGTCAACCTGCAATTTCAATTCTCTCAACTTTTCCCTAGCAAGCTCATCACCATACTCAAGTCTTTCAGGTTCTATAATCATCACACTTGAGTCTGAGCTAGCTCCATCACTTTCTTCTTCAGAAGTCACAACAAATGGTGACTTTTCCTTTTCACCTTGTTCCATCATTTGTTCAGCCAATCTTCTATCAAATTCAACTTGGGCTGCATCCTTTGGAACAATTTCTTCTACCAATTTACCCTTACCCTTATCTGATGGTGCAATGGTTGGTAAGGTAGATGGTAATACCTGAGTAGAAACTTCCTTGATGATAGATGATGACTGGAATACATCACCTTCATGTGCAGGTCTGTCAACGCCCAAATTTCCTCTATCAGCGCCCAAAATACTTCTATCAGCGTCCAAATTTGTCTTGTCAACGCTCAAATATTTTCCCTCAGCGCCTTGTGTAACCTCTCTCAACATAGCTGTAAATGATAAATTTAGATTGGTTGGAGAGATTAAGGACGTATCAAAACCTGTTTGTTCCTTCAAAGTTGTAAGGGCTTCAGCAACATCCATTGATTGACCATCTTGGCTGCCCTTATCACTTAGATTTCTTTGATCTTCCTCCCCTTTGGAAGACTCCTCCATACCCCTTCTAACACGATCACTTTCCAAAAAAACAATCCTCTCCCTCAATTTCTTGAGTTCAAGGCCTTGAGACCTGACAATTTGTACTAAGTCTGCATTTTGCTTTTGCAAGCTAATGCAGACTGCCGTAAATTCCAAAAGAGTCATTGGTTCCAGTCTGCCCTCTTCTGAAATGGGAATTTGACCTCCCAAGTCAGATTCATTGGGCATGGATGAGGACTTAATTATGGTGGGACTGCCTTGGCCAGCATCTAAGCCAGAACCAATAGTCCCAGCCTCATCCAGGTCACCAGCCACACTTGTGGTGGTGGTTCTCTCTGCTTCATGGCTAGGATCACCAGAGGAGAACACTCCAGTAGTCCTTTGGCGTTTCATCAACCTATATTCATGTGGTGTGGAAGATGGTGTGGAAGAATGGGTAGATGTGGGTTGATTAAGGGGTGTTTGGGATTGTGAAGGTTGTGTGTCAGCGTTGGAAATAGGCACATCAACGCCAACATTTGATGTGTCAGCGTCAAAGGGTTCTTGGTCAATTTGCATTTGTGCAGGTGAGGGTAAAGGTTCAGGAATGGGTTCAAGTTGTGGTTGAGGGTCAATTTGAGGTTGGGGGTCTGGTTGGGGTTGTGCTGCTGCAATAACAGCAAGCATGGCTGGGGTTAAAGGTAAGTCTCTATGGGGTGGTGAATTCATCTTCGTAAAAATAGCTTTCTTTTGCTCAGGGATCTTATAAAAATCATTGTGATCCCTTGAGCAGTAACCTTGATCATCAAAAATCATTTGCAGAAAACGGGGATAAGCTAAAGTCATTTTTGTCCCCTTTTTTTTACACATCCCTTCAAAAATCATTTTAGAATAGTTATATTTTTGCCCTGTTGCAATGCACACAATAGCACTTGCAATGGATCTATTGATCTCATTGTGTGTAGTACATTTGGGACTCAAACATTGAAGGAGGATGTGAATGAGGTACTTCCAGGCTGGGGGAAATTCCTGCTTATGATACTTATTAAGAGTACCTTCATCAGGAAAAGGATATCCCAAAGCCCTAAGCCCTTGTTCTATTTCATTTATGGGAAGGATGGCTACACCATCAGCATCATCAAGATGCAAGGCTTGGCGTACCAAGGCCTCAGTAACCACCCAAGACCTCCCATGAACAATAGAAGTTAATGTGGTCACTCCATTAACTGTTGAGGAACTAACAGTGTTCCAAAACTGCTTAATGTGTGTGACTGGAATGAGTGGTGCATGAGAAAGAGCATACCTTAATGGGGATGCGTTCAAATACGCCACCATTTGTGTGTATTGAGGAAACAGATCATTATCAGCAACAAGATAAGCAATCATGTTGTGTTGAGACTTGAACCCTAATTCCAATTCCGCTGAGTTAAACTTTGGTGCCATTGATGAAAGCTGTTAATTTTAAGTGTAGAAGATGAAGTTGATAAGAGAAAAGTGTTAGACAAGAATGATAGATACCCTGTTTAAAAATAGGAGCCAAATTTATAGGAGAGAAAGAATGCATGTGATTGGCCCAAAAAGAGGCAAAGATTTTCAAAAATCAATCATGAAAATATTGAAAAAGTTTATAAGTTATCTCATGCATTAAATGAAAGTAACAACTCCTGAAATTACGGCTTGAAAATATGTCAAAAAGTAACAACTGGGTAGGTCCCATTGAGTGTCAACGGTCAAAATAACCTATCAACGCCCAACGGCTATAATCTTGTCAACGTTCGCCTAAAGCCATGTCAGCGTCCAATTTGGTCACAACAACGCTTGGAAATTTCTTGTCAGCGTCCAAAAATAAAATTGTTTTAAAAAGTGAAAAATGACCTTAATAAGTAATTTATCATAGAGAAGATAACCAAAAGCTGATAATTATTATAGGGCGGCAAGCACTGTCCAGTTATGCACACTTGCATAAGCAAGATAGACATAACAGTCCTCTAGTGTCCCTTGCTAACCAAAACTCTTAACAACAAAGTTACCTTATAAAATCCTTGTTACTCCCAGGTAAATCCCATATCAAAATCATTCCCAAGTCTCCCAACAGACCACAACCAATTCTAGGCCAAAAATGTCTTGGCAGCATGCAAAGTTGATATACTATGCATGCTACAGTGCCTCATGGTTTAGTAAAACTAACCCATACTCACCTATGGACACAATCTAAAATTCTGATAAGAGTATCATATGGATACCCAAACATCCTAAAGGTTCCTAAAACCTCCCCTTAAACTATGATACAAAAAGTTTGCTAAAATCATGCATGAACATAAAAAATTTATGTCAAGATAGGAATGAAACATTCCAACCATCATCCATAAATAAAAACTTGTCCAAATGCTTCTCCATTGATCCATAAGCAACTATGTATCCAATGGTATACTGCTAACACCATCTGCACATTTAGATTGAAAACCACAAAACTAACATTGTTGCTGACAACGCCCCGATAACACATGACAGCGTTGAAGGAAGCTTTGTCAGCGTTAAACAATTATATTGCTGACAATGTTGCAAAAACACTTATCAGCGTTCAAGCAACCTTTGTCATTGTTAGAAAAACATAGTGGAAAATCTAAATCATCAATAAGACCAATAATAATAATGCATCATCCTGTACATACTTTTACAAAAAGAATCCAAAACACATATTATGTGAGATTAACCATTCCAATACTTGTTACCAAGTATTGAAATCTTCCAGCATCAAAAGGTTTAGTTAATAAATCTGACACATTTTCCTCAGTGTCAACCCTATCTGGTTGTATTAAACCTTTCTCAAAGCAATCTCTTATAAAATGGTGTCTAATTTCTATGTGTTTAGTTTTAGAATGATGTAAAGGATTCTTAATGATGCATAAAGTACTATTATTGTCAACAAATATCTTAGTATACATGAAATTATACCCATAGTCCAACAGCTGGTTCTGAATCCACAACACTTGACCACAACATGCTGTTGCAGCCACATACTCTGCTTCAGTTGTAGAATTAGCCACCACTGTTTGTTTCTTGCATTGCCAAGATATTAACCTGCTCCCAAGAAACTAACATCCACCAGTTGTGGATTTCCTATCAAACTTATCACCTCCATAATCACTGTCTGAATATGCAATCAGCTCCAATGGTGAATCCTTTGGGTACCACAAACCAAGACTGGGGTAGCATCTTAAGTACCTAAAGATCCTCTTCACAGCATAAAGGTGACATTCTTTGGGAGTCACTTGATGACGTGCACATGCACACACAGCAAACATGATATCAGGTCTGGAAGCAGTAAGATACATCAAGGATCCAATCATGGATCTATAATGCCTGACATCAACATCTTTCCCATCTCCAATCTTTCCCCAAGGGTGTTCTCTATCCATAGGAGTAGTAGCCCTCTTTTCATGTGGAGAAAAGCCAAACTTCTTCAAGATCTCAGCAACATATTTGTCCTGGGAGATGAAGATACCATCCTCTTTCTGCTGAACTTGTAAACCAAGAAAGAAGTTCATCTCCCCCATAGCACTCATCTTGAATTTGTCTGTCATAAGCTTGGAGAAATCCTCACTCATCTTTGGATCAGTAGACCCAAAATGATATCATCAACATAGACCTGCACAAGCAACACATCTTTGCCTTTCTTCTTTGTAAATAGTGTCTGATCTATGGTGCCCCTCTTGAATCCATTGTCCACCAAATATGTAGACAAAGTACCATACCATGCTCTAGGGGCTTGATGAAGGCCATACATAGCCTTTTTGACTCTATATACTTTATCTGGATGCTCTGGATCCTCAAAACCAGGAGGTTGCATTACATATACTTCCTCAACAATGGTGCCATACAAGAAAGCACTCTTGACATCCATTTGATAGACTGTGAATGTTGGGTCAAAAAGTTGATGTGGCAGAAACTCAAAATCAAAGAAAATATGAAGACATTTGTTCAAGCGTTGTCAAGAGTAAATCAGACGTTGACAAGAGTAACTTAAGCGTTGACAGAAGTCAAACGCAGTCAACAAAGTCAAACGCTGATGGATGTTGAAGATTTGATGGAGAAATCTATTTAGGGAATATATTGAGTATATTATTTATGATATACACAATATATAGTTTATCTAAATAGAAGATTTAGATGTTTATTTGATTTTATCTCTTGTAGATTCTGTTCCTTCCACTATAAAAGGAACAAGGGTCTTAGGTTTTTATTCATTCAATTCATTCACAATGTAAACCTAAAGTGTGTGTCGACTAGACGTGGGATTCAATGTATACACGTCTAGTTATTGTTAATTATTAATATAGTTAGCAGTCCAATTGTGTTTTAATTCATGTTATTCGTGCCTAAACACCTTGTTAATGTGTCGTGTTCTAATTCCGCTTTGATTGTATAATCATATGAACATGATGCATTCCTAGTAGCTCCAAAGATCCGGAAACCAAGGTTTCCACAATTGGTATCAGAGCCTCGTGGCTCGTGATGCTAGGACCAACAAGGTGTTCGTGTTTCGAGAAGAAAAGAAAAATCCGTCTAGGGTTTTTCTAGGCGATTTTGTGTGCGCAGCAGTATTCAGAAGGTCATAACTTTGGATTGAACGTTGGATCGTCACGAAATTTTATATGTGTTCTACATACATAGATCTAAACATCCACTGGAGGGATTTTCGAGTTTTATCCCCAGGCAAAAGTTATTAAGCGTCAAAGTCAGCAGTAGGATGAATGCAGTTTTCTGTGGACAACCATGTTCAAAACACGATCTCTCCTTCGTTAACCGTTGGATCTTCGTGATTTTTGGACTGTAGGTTCTTGGCACTTGTGTCTAGGATCTCACCGAAGCGATCTTTGATTTGAGCTTTCATTGTCAAGTTATAGTCCGTCGAAGTTCGCTGCAGTAAAGGTATTCAATTTTTGCTTTCACATAAAATCATGAACTAGGGTTTCTCAAACCCTAGATCTACATAAAAAGCAGGATGTTATAAGGATTGTGGCTGTGGTGATTCAAGTTATTACATGATCTAAGGTTAATCTATAAACCCTAAGTTAGGGTTTTGATGAAGAAAGTTAAAAACCCTAGATCGTTTCTATAACAGAAAAAGGTGGTTTGCAGAAGGTTCTAAAAACCCTAGATCTGTGTTAATCTTTGTTCTCAAGCAGCCTCATCGTAATGGACAACGTATAGTCATATGTGTGAGGCTCAATTGTGTTTGTCATATGAGTATTTATGCGACAGTAATTGTGTAAAGATACACATGTTTTAAAAGTGGTCCCAGCAGATGTTGGTACATGAATATACAAAGGAAACGCTTCACAAGAATGGGATGGACGTGATGTGAAGCCTGGTCCACAATTGTCTATAGCTGCAAGAAAAGGGATTCGTATTTGTTGATGTTGTTGACTCGAATCCTATACATGCTAGTCCATATTACTTACATGAAGCTAGCATTCTTATTGGTGGAAACTTGTTGTGTTCACACGATTATTACTTTGTGATATTGTGTGTTCACACGGTCAAAGAAAGGCTTCAATTTGTGTGTTCACACGATGGCTGCCATAAAACAAAATCATGTTGGTGGTTATTTAATTGATTATGTATTCGCATGCATAATTTAAGGAAGCAATCATAATATCCTACGAATATTGGATATTAATGTTGGACGTGGATGGCAAAGTCAGAAAGTGAATGGCAAAGTCAGAAATTTTAGCAAGTCAGACGTGGGGTAATCACGTAAGTTTTGGAGGAGGTGCTAAAAATATGGGATATCTTATGATTTTACATGCGTGATTATCTCCAAAATATATTGATATATTTGACTTACTCTTCACGTGGAAACAAGTACGGCCAAAGGGAAACATATATACTTTCCTATTTTTGGGAAAGTGATCACGTAAAAGTTTTTGGACGTGATTTATTGCCCTAGATGACGTCAGCAGAAAGAGGCGCTGACAAGAGTAATGTTGACGCTGACGAGTGAAAATTTGACGCTGACAGAATAAGTCAACGCTGATAGAGTTGACAGTGTCGTCCGATATATGAACTTCAACGCTGATAGGTATTGTCCGATATTGGATAATACATCTGCCAAAGATATTGGACAGAAGAGGATATTGGACAACACAGGAATCGCTGCTGTTTGAGAAAATTGGTACGTTTTGAGCACACAAAAAGGTGGTAATTACACACGAAGGTACATGGAATCTCCGTTTTAATTTAGAATATCATGTTGATATTTATGGCTCGGATATTTTTAAAAGGAATTAATGATTTTAAGGCGAGTTAGCAACGATTTATGAAGTAATTTATTAGATTATGTAATCGGGATAGCCTTGTGAAAGAGTTATTCGTTAACAGCTTTTACATATGAAGATATTTACTTGTCATGAAGAGGTGTTAGCTTAAGGGGAAGAATTCTTATGATAAGTTTGATGATTGAAGAAGATTTTCGCGAGTTTGTGTTCTATCATATCTTAAAGTCATGCACTCCCAGTCATAGACTTTAAAGGTAACTTGTTCGTGCTTTACATGGTTGGTGATGAAGACTTGTCATAACACTTGAAGGAGTTACATTATCATGCTCAGTGTCTCACAAAGGATGAGAATATTGACAAGGGATCGAGGTCTACTTATATTTAATCATTGGTATAAGTTTTTCATCACTTGGATAGTACAAGACATGGAACATAGGTTTGGGTTATTCTACTTCTACATCAAAAATATTATACTAATTGTTCTTAAAGATCATTACACAGAGCCTACATTTGGAGAATCTTCAACATTGCATACATTGTTTACTTCCTTGTTGATGTGACAAAAAGGGGAAGAAATACATGCTACACTTGAGGGGAAGCAATTTGAAGATCATGTACAACTTACAAGAGATACACATAGAGTTTTGCCACTATCAACTAGGGGAAGATTGTTGGGTCAAAAAGTTGATGTGGCAGAAACTCAAAATCAAAGAAAATATGAAGACATTTGTTCAAGCGTTGTCAAGAGTAAATCAGACGTTGACAAGAGTAACTTAAGCGTTGACAGAAGTCAAACGCAGTCAACAAAGTCAAACGCTGATGGATGTTGAAGATTTGATGGAGAAATCTATTTAGGGAATATATTGAGTATATTATTTATGATATACACAATATATAGTTTATCTAAATAGAAGATTTAGATGTTTATTTGATTTTATCTCTTGTGGATTCTGTTCCTTCCACTATAAAAGGAACAAGGGTCTTCGGTTTTTATTCATTCAATTCATTCGCAATGTAAACCTAAAGTGTGTGTCGACTAGACGTGGGATTCAATGTATACACGTCTAGTGATTGTTAATTATTAATATAGTTAGCAATCCAATTGTGTTTTAATTCATGTTTCGTGCCTAAACACCTTGTTAATGTGTCGTGTTCTAATTCCGCTTTGATTGTATAATCATATGAACATGATGCATTCCTAGTAGCTTCAAAGATCCGGAAACCAAGGTTTCCACAGTGAAGCCCATGCAGGAAGCATAGGCTAGAAAAATCCTAATAGCTTCAATCCTTGCAACTGGTGCAAAGACCTCCTCATAGTCTATCCCCTCCTCTTGTGTATAACCTTGAGCCACTAACCTTGCCTTGTTTCTGACCACAATGCCTCTTTCATCTCTTTTGTTCCTTAGAACCCATCTTATCCCTATAGGTCTGACATATCTAGGACAATCAACCAGCTCCCAAACATCCTGAGTTGCAAATTGGTGAAGCTCATCCTGCATTTCTTCCACCCAACTTGGTTCTTTGAGAGCATCAAATATTTTCTTGGGTTCTTCTTGTGACAGAAAACATGCAAACAAACATGCTTGTACAAGAGGGGTATCAACCTTCTTGTGTATATTGGCAATGAATCCACCAAGACCTTGATGAGATCTTCTAGTCTGAACTGGAGTCATAATATCACCAATGATCTTAGATGTGGGGTGATTCTTCATTGTGGAAGTGAGAACCCCTCCTTCAAAAAGTCTGGTGTCCTCAACCTCATGCTCCATGTTGCCAATGTCTTCTTCATCAGACTCTCTTATGTCAACATAAGGATGACCTTCTTCATGAGAATTGGAAGGTTCTCCTTGTTCAAAAGTGGAAGAGAAAAGATGTGTAAAGGTGTTGTCAACGTCTGAACCTTGTTTGTCAGCGCTTGGGCTAACAACGCTTGAACTGTTGTTGTCAACGTCTGAGCCATCAACGTCTGAATTGGTCTTGTCAACGCTAGATTTACCTTTGTCAGCGCCTAAAGAACCATGCATGTTTGTATCTGGTGGTATTTGGAAACCACCATTATCTTGTCCAGCAGCAGCAACAGCAGCAAAAGCATCTGTCCAAATGGGAATTGTGACATATTCAAATGTAGGAGATGCCTTTTCTGCTTGTGATCCAACCTTCTCAAGAACCTGTGTACCTGAAACATTAACAACTTGTTCCTCCACAACACTTGAAGTTACCTTCACAATGTCTGGATTAGTGACAGGCATATAATTTAAAGTTCTAGATAAGGGTTCCAAATCAAACAACTAATTAGGACCACTTTCAGGATCACTAGGTTTATTCTCTAAGAACCTAACATGTACTCTCTCAACTATACGTTTGTCCTCTTTAAGATAAACCCTATAACCCTTGCTCTGCACTAAATACCCCATGAAATAGCCCTCATCACCTTTTGCACTAAATTTCCCTAAGGCATCACTAGTATCTAATACTACTACATGACAACCAAAAGGTCTGAGAAAACCAATATTAGGTTTTCTTCCCCAAAGTAACTCATAAGGTGTTTTGTTCTGAATTTTGTTAACCAATGCTCTATTTTGCACATAGCATGCTGTATTAACAGCTTCAGCCCAAAAGGCTATAGGAAAGTGAGCATCAGCCAACATTGCTCTGGCTGCTTCAATTAGGGTTCTATTTTTCCTCTCAGCAACCCCATTTTGTTGTGGGGTTCTAGCAATACTGAATTGCCTAGTAATTCCTTTCCTGGCACAAAAATCATCTAGCTTATTGTTCCTAAATTCTCCACCATTATCACTCCTAAGCATTTTAACCTCATTGCCAGACCTTTTCTCAATCTGAGTGATAAAATCAATAAGAACATCAGCTGTGTCACTCTTCATGGCTAGAAAGAATGTCCATGTAAACCTAGAAAAGTCATCTGTAACAACAAAGCAATATGACTTGCCATTCAAACTTTCTATATTAGTTGGACCAAAGAGGTCCATGTGAAGCATATGAAGAGGTTTGGAACTAGTATGCACCTGCTTGGACTTGAATGAGACCTTGTGCTGCTTGCCTTTAAGACATGCAACACAAGAGTGGTCATTGTGGAAGGCCTTCTCAGGCAAACCATCAACTAAACCAAGCCTCACAAGTCTATTTATATTTTTAAAATTTATGTGCCCTAGTCTCCTGTGCCACAAATTACTTTCATCTACTGAGGCCTTAGCATAAAAACAAGACATATTTGTATTCATTTTAATCCCATTTAAATTCACATTATATATGTCCTTATGCCTAGGTGTTCTATACTCAATATATTTCTCATCAGGGACCTTAAAATCCTTGCTTAGCACCAAGCACTCAGTATCAGTGAAAAGAACCTTATTTTTGTTATCACAAACTTGTGATACACTAAACAGATTATAATCCAGTTCTTTTACCAGGAAGACGTTCTCAAAACGCAGATTATTGGTGAGAAGGGTTCCTTTGCCTGTGATAGTCCCATATCCACCTCCAAAGTATACCTTATCACCATCTTTAATAGGGGTGAAATTCGTCAGATAGTCTTCCTTCCCTGTCATGTGCCTTGAGCATCCACTATCCCAATATCCATAATCATTGATCTGTCTTTGAATGCCCTGCACATAAAGAAAACAAATTAGTTTTCTTTGGGAACCCAAGTCTCAGAAGACTTGGATTCATCTGGTTGTTCAATAAGAACAAACTTAGTTCTCACAACAACCCCATTCTCATCCTTTTTAGGATGAAATACCCAGTTAACCCCAATAGGTTTTGTAATGACCTTTGAAATGTAATTAAATCTATTGCAAGTCATTGAAATACCATCTTCATTAGGGTTTTGATTTTTATTGGGTCTCCATGTTAAGCTTGAAGAAGCTTTAGACCCCTTACCTTGTGGCTGCAAATATTTAGGTCTGGTCACGTTTCTGTCAGCGTTGGATTTTGTCCTGTCAACCCTGAAATTACCCTTGTCAGCGTTGAACCTAGGGTTTGCTACAGGAACCCATTGCCTATTTGACCAGGTGTTTGTCTTTTGAAAAGGTCTTTGTCCATGAGTGTTAGACCTTTTAGAAAAGAATGGGGCAGGTCTAATCACTTGTGGACTTTGCTGCACACAAGGTTTGGGTTTGACAACGTTTGACTTCCTAACAACGTTGACTTTCTTCCTATCAGCGCTGAATTTGTTCCTGTCAGCGCTGGCTTTGGGAGCGTTGACACACTTGTATGCCAAATGTGAAAAGCTACCACAAGTGTAACAGGCTTTCTTAGACACACCCTTAGGTCTAGAAGAGAAGAAACCTGTTCCATGATTGCTAACTTGGCTCTTGGGTGACCTATTATTCCTATACATCTCTGCATATTTAATGGTAGGTCTTCTAACAGTATTTGAGCCTAGGTCAACAGCTTTACCAGTGATTGGGTGAGTAACCTTAATGGGTGGTGATTCATTGGGACTTTCACATAGCAAACCTCCCTTAACAAATAAAGTAGGGTTAGCTTTCTTCCACTCATTTAGGTCAGTCAATTTTTGTTGATACTCTTCCACTGGAGTGACAACTCTTGGTGGAGGAATGAATTCCTCCTCTTGGCATTCTGGTATACCAGTCCAAGACAAGTCCTTTCTAAGGACACCATAGAAGTCACCAGCTGGTGGTGGAACCAGAGAGTAATCATTCATCCCAATCCCAGTCATGTCCTTAGGATCCCTTTGTTTAGCTACACGGTCTCCTAGGGTTTGGGTGGCTCTATCAAATCTTTGGATTTTGAGGTCAACATTATCTTTATTCTTAATGGCCTCATCTAACTTAGCCTGTAGGTCTCTATTAACCTTTGTCATGATGTTCCTAACATCCATGCTACCCTCTAGCTCATGTTTTAAGATATTGATCTTATCTTTTAAATCAAATTCCATTTTCTTGTATTCAGAAACAGTTTTCTCAGTTTCAGTAAGAGCTAGTTGGTAATTAGACAATTTACACCTTTCAGTACTCATATCATCTTTTAGTTTTAACACCTCTTTGTTAAGTCTTTCAGTGTTTAACCTACAACCTTTGCTACAAAAAGCATCATCATATACCTCATTATCAGATGAAGAGGAGGAGTGTGCCATGAGAGCATATTCAACATGCTCTTCTTCTTCAATATCAGCAACCAAAGCTTTATCCTCTTCAGCATTCTTAGCCAGATAGCTCCAATCCCATCCTGTACCATCAATTCCTTGAACTGCAACCATAGCTTTGGAATCCTGAGCTTTAACAATCTGACTTAAGGGTTTACCAGCATCAGATCTTCTAGGAGATCTGCATTCCCACATGAAGTGCCCCATACGATGACAGTTGTAGCATTCAACTTTGGATTTATCAAATCCAGCTGTGTCTTTAGCATTGAAGGTCATCTTCTTTTTAAACCTTCTGTTCCACCTATTTGCTCTTATACTAGCAAGAGCCATGTTCCACTTGATGTCCATTTCTTCCAAGTGCTCATCACTTATCTGCTCAAGGTCCTCATATGTAATCACTGAACCATTGGGCAAAGAAGCAATGTAAGCACAAACAGTATCCAAATCCAAACCAGCAGGTTTAACTCTTGGGGAGTCATTCCTGAATGTGTCAGCGTCTGAAAAGGAGACGTTGACAGGACTTGTTCCAGCGCTGACATATGATGATCCAGTAACTGGATGCATATAAGAGTCCTTCTGATTGAATTGACCTTCACTATGAGAGAAGAAGGCCATGTTGCTGGGGCTAGATTTGCTTCCATGATCTGAAAGAGTTTCATCTTCCAACAGTCTTAGTTTGTTGTAGATGTCATCAAACGAGGAGCTCTTGTAAGTATTGTTGGCAAGAATAGATCTTGCCTCAATCTTCCATGCCTCACCAAGACTTTTAAGAAAGGTAGCATTGGTGTCAACATCACCTACTTGTGTCCCCATGAAGGACAACTTGCTTGTGATGTCAAGCAATCTGCTTCTCACACTACTCAGTTTCTCATTGGGTTGAGCTTTGAAGACAGCATAATCATGCAAAAGTTGCTTTTTCTTTTCTTCCTTAGTGTCTGCATTGCCACCATATGCAACTTCAAGTGCTTCCCAAAGATCCTTAGCAGATTCATAGCCTCTATATTTGTGCTGGTTTTCTTGTCCCAAAGAGACTTTTAGAATATTTAGGGCTTTCATGTCAACCCTTTTCTTTGCAATATCTTCAGCACCTACAACTCTACCATCTCCTGGTTTTTCTTTCTTATCCTCATCAGGGCATCCTTCAACAGCTGATCTTTGAGTAATGGCATCAAGAATCTTTTGAGCCTTATTGAATGAGTTTCCATATTCAATAATCTCCTAGAGTGTGTAGTCATAGATCCCTAGATATTGTTCAAAGTTGAACTTCCATAAGTCAAAGTGGGTTGCATCAAGCATGGGAATCTTGATGTTAGGTAAGGCTGAGGAGGAGGAGGTTATTGCTTCAGACATGATGTTGTTAGGGTTTCTGAGAAAATTAGGGTTTTGGTGTTTTTAGGGTTTCTGAGAAAATTAGGGTTTTGGTGTTCGTGTATGGTTCTGGTGTTCTTCAAAGATCAAAAGTTCCTCAACAAGCTCTGATACCACTTGTTGATCCCAAACTTAGATCGATTAGCTTTGTGTATACGAGATTAGATCAAGTATAACACGTAGAGAAACCTTTGTATATGCTTTGTAAATCTAAGTGTTATGCGGAATTTAACACTTAAATAAGAACACACAAGATATAAACAAACTTTCACTTTGATTATCAATGTCAAACTTGCTTACAATGAAAGATGTTTATGAACGAAAACTTATGTAAAACTTGATATTAAACATTAACCTAAAGGCCTTCTTTTATAGACTAAGAAGCCTTGTACAATAAGCTACGTATCAACTATTCTAGGTAAAGATAAACATAGAAAATACATTGTCGTTTCTATCCTTACTAGAAGTATTCTAGAATATAATAAACGTGTAGATTATATCTTCCATCAGTGCTTGTCTTCAATGTTTTCAATGCTTGACTTTAACTTGTCAACGCTTGAGCTGTCAGCGCTTGTTTTGTTCTTGTCAACGCTTGAATTGTTCTTGTCAGCGCTCAAGTGATCTGGCGTTAATTTATTCCCAACAGGTTGATATGGCCACCTCTGATTTTGCGGCACAAAACAAAATGCTGAAGGTAAGGTTGTCCTTCTATTTAAATAATAATCATAATAATAGCTATGTGCACCATATTTACATCTCATTGTTAGTGGTGGTACAAGTGAGGCTATGCCATTGTTAGAGCCTTTGACATCAGATGTAACTGATTTTATGCGTTAAGGTGCCCTGATTGCATTGACCATGGTGATGATCCAAACCACTAAGCGAGTGAGTTCAAGTACGTCAAGTTTATATTTTTCCTTTTAATTTAATCCCAGTTGTTTAGTATCTGCATTTAATAATCACAATTGTGTAGTTTAACCAGGTTTATTACAACATTTTAGAATTTAAATTATGCTGCAGCCGAAAATTGAGTTCTCAAGGATGACGATCAACTAATAAGGGTCTACTCAATCTCACACAGTATATAAAACCCCATAACCAAATTCAATACTTAGTGGCAGATTAGAGTTACACAAGCATAATAAGTGATAAATACGAGCACCGATTCGCTGTATAGCAGCAATATCAGCCTCAACGCTATACGCTCATGCCTCTAATGTGTCCACAAAACCTAAGTCTTGGAACAAGTTTCTCCATATAGCAGCAACATCAGCCTCAACATTTGTCTCTATACTAAACATATTGATAACATTCTTTGTTAGCGACTCAATCATTCTCAAAACTTTCTTAACCCACGAGGTCCGATTGCTTTACTCCACGCACACCACAGCTTCAAATATTCATATTTCAGATTTACTATAGTTTATATATGTTAACTATGTATTTTGTAGAAAAGAAGCAAAAGCCACTAGCCGAAGTTCTACAGAAGTTTGATTTATCACCTACTATCTTTCTACGTGAAGTGAAATAATATGTGTTGGATGAAGAAAAAAAGACACTAATTATGACCAAACGCACAATCTATGAAGTGATATAGTCAGTGATCTATTATAGGTTTTCAATGAATGTGACGGGTCATATTGAGAAATAAAAGCTAACAGAAATATAAAGCCTTAAGACAAAAGTGATAATATGGATGAAAGTAACATCCATTCTTACTGAAGACTCAAAGCTCAATTTCCATGCGGGGTCGAGGAAGAGGAGGGAAAGTAATAATACATACAAATTAAATAAATCAAAAGGTAAATTTTATAGTTGATTCCTTTGTTTTCCCTTTAAACAGGTTGTGTGTATTAAGGAAATTTATTATAAGAAAACGTTATTGATAACTTTACCAGTGGCAAAAGACCGCCATTATTTTCTGTTATTTGTTATCAACAGTTTGATATTGTTTTTTTCTTTGACAGGACATGAACGAAGTTACCGATGCTCTCTTATACATCTTTTAGAGTTTGGAAAGTTCACGTGGAAAGATCCATATTTGTGACAATTATAAGGGTATTACTCATTAATTGTCACTCGAGCCTGATTTGACCCGTTACCCAACCCGCCAAATCAAGGGCTTCCATCATTTTTCTATGTTGATTTTCAGTTCTCTTTAAGTTAGTGGACGATCATACTTGTACATTTTAAGTCAAGGGTGCCATCATTCAGCTTCTTTCTATATTTTAACGATTTAAAATGCATACAAAATCCTAAATTGTTTATTCAAAGTAGGAGAATTGGATCTGATTTGTGATGTGCTTATTAGAGATTCGCAGGTTTAATTTTAAATATGTTATAAGTTGTCTAGGCTCTCATGTTATATTGTCTGATTATCTCAATAGGCACTTCCTTAATCTCATTGGACCGTGATATACAAAGGTGTACTCGAGATTACATCTTTCGGTATACAAAGGTATGTTCTGGTCAGATTTTATAAAAAAGAAATCCTTAATCGCTTGAACCTTGGTTCGCAGGGGAACCGATATGAAATTTCGCGACATTATAATATGTTTTTGTTTCCTTACAGGTTGGTTGCATCATTTGAAAAAATAAGTTACTGAGATGGTTGTAAGCTCTTCTTTACGACCTTGATACACTCAAAGGTGTTACTGAGATGGTTTTTGTGAAAGCCGTTCGGGACATGAGAGGAATCGGGATTCCAGAAGAGAAAAAAAACGGTGTTGAAAAATCTTTTGAATCTCTATGAAAAGAATTGGGAACTTATTGACGCATAAAACTATAGAGCCATCGCTTATGCTATTTTTGACAGCGAGGAATCAGAGGTATCATGTTTAGTTGCTAATTAGTTACAACTAATGATTTCATTTGATCATCATATCTTTCAATAAATCTAACAATCCATCTTCACTTCTTGCAATGATGTATCAGACCTAGACTAGCTTTCTACATACAATCAAACTATATATGCAACTTGATCATGCTGACAAGGTAATGATCTTATAAAGACTATGTATACTACTATCATATATATAGGGTTCTCTGGCATTCCATATTCACCTCAAATATATAGTTCTGAACTTGGTCATGGGCTGCTGAGTCATTGGCTTTCATCTCACCATCACCAATTCACCATGATAGGAGCTGAGGATTTACATGTCGAGAAATCTGTTGTTTATAACACTATCAAACTGTGACATTAACGATAAAGGTAGATGCTCACTAATCAAAATATAAAGTGTGACAGTTCAATACGGGTCATTTTGGCCAGGTTAGAATTAGAAGTGTCAGTTTTGGTTTATTTTGTATTTTGAAAACCTTTTAAAAAGTTGATGTGTCATGGGTAGAATAAATTTTATTGGTAAAACAATCTTCTGATTTAGACACAATTAAAATCTATTACATGCCAATTTGGCAACCTGTTATCATATACCAAAGAACGATGTTGTGTTACATTGTCTCTCTACTCTTTTACATCATAGTTCAAACAGATAACAAACCATCAACATCCATTCAATAATGTAGGGTTTAATCCCTACAACCCTGGTTAAACTAGATGAGGAAAACTCGATCACGAAGAACATACACAACACACGAATCGACAGAAAAGATAATCGACGCCACACAAGGTAAATCCCTAATCGTTAACTCCGATTAGTTATTGAAATAATGCGTAATTGGTTTGTTCCCCCTCACCTCCTTTTATAGAGATGAGGGGGAACCGACTATTACAAGTCCTACGGGTCAGGTTGGGCTTAGACATTGCCAACCGACCTTTATTCTTAGCTAGAATTAGGCTTACTCGACTCTTGACTCCTAGACACGACTTAGGAAATATAAAGACTAAACATAACAATTTCCACCTTAGACTTTATATTAGCCTATGGCAACACTCAGCAACTCCAAGTAGTGTTGTAACTTGCGTCCATGTACCACCTTCGTCAAGGCATCCACAGCATTGTGTTCAGTACCCACCTTCAGAACTTCAACCGTCTTTGCTTCCAAGACTTCTCTGATAAAGTGATAACGCACATTGATGTGCTTAGTCCTTTCAAGAAAAAACATGATTTCTCGATAAGTGAATCGCGCCCTGATTATCACAATTAACTGCAACAGTGTTGAGCTTCACGCCCAACTCTTCCAAGAGTCCCCTTAGCCAAATAGCTTCCTTCACAGCCTCCGTAAGGGCCATATACTTCGCCTCTGTAGTTGAAAGAGCCACCACGTGTTGTAGCGTTGCTTTCCAGCTAACAACACATCCTTGTACTAAAATGTGTAACCAGTGAGAGACCTACCTTTATCCGGATCCTTAGCGTAGTCTGAATCAACAAAACCTGTTACGTCCACATGGTTGCCATGATTTATCCCATATCCCAAACCCACGTTTACAGTACCCTGCAAATATTTCATAATCCACTTCACTACTTCCCAATGGACTTTACCTCGATTCGCCAAATATCTGCTAACTACACTTACTGCATACGCTATGTCTGGCCTCGTGCACACCATCAAGTACATTAAGCTCCCAACTGCATTAGCATATGGCACCATACTCATTCTTTCAACATCACAATCCCTAACTGGGCAATCTTTCAATGACAACTTGAATTGCCCGTCCAATGGTGTCTGAACCGACTCCCCATTTTGCATTCTAAACCTGTTTAAAACTTTAGAAACGTACCCGGATTGTGACACCCTCAGAATCTTACGACTCCGATCCCTTACGATCTCCATACCAAGAATCATCTTTTCTTCCCCGAGCTCTTTCATGCCGAACTCCCTTTTAAGCAAAGACTTGGTAGCCGCGATCTCAGCCTTGCTTTTACAAGCAATCAGCATAATTGTCTACATATAACAATAGATAGATATACTCCCCTGGTGCATAACTCCTGTAATATATGTTGATCCCAAACTTAGATCGATTTAGCTTTATGTATACGAGATTAGATCAAGTAATACACTTAGAGAAACCTTTGTATATGCTTATGATAATCTAAGTGTTATGCGGAATTAACACTTAAACAAGAACACACAATGATATAAACAAACTTTCACTTTGATTAATGATATCAAACTTTCTTACAATGAAAGTAGTTTACGAATGTGAACTTATATAAAACATTAACCTAAAGGTCTTCTTTTATAGACATAAGAAGCCTTGTACAATAATCTACGTATCAGCTATTCTAGGTAAAGATAAATATAGAAAATACATTGTTGTTCCTATCTTTACTAGAAGTAATCTAGAATACAATAAACGCGTAGAGTATATCTTTTCATCAGTGCTTGTCTTCAATGTATCAACGCTTGACTTTGTCTTGTCAACGCTTGAGCTGTCAGCGCTTGTTTTGCTCTTGTCAACGCTTGTTTTACTCTTGTCAGCGCTCAAGTGATCTGGCCTTAATTTATTCCCAACAATCCTCCCTAAACTTGATATCCACTCTTATGATCAAGTTTCTGAATAAGCATTAAGGACTAAGAGGAATCTTACAAACCTTCTCATATTGGTAATAAATAAATCTGATCAAGTCCTTTGCCACATCACTTGAATAATCAATCTCCAGCTGAGTGTTCTTCATCTTCTCCAAGATAGCCTTGGATATGAAATACTGACCATCCACAAGTAGATACTCAGCAAACTTTGTAGAACTCAAGTGGTAAACACCAACAGCTGAATATAATCTCCATTGAAGACCACTAAGGTCATCTTCAAGATCCTTCCAAATAGCAGGATCCTCATCTTTTGGTCCACACATTCTTTTGAATGTGGACCATAGTTTTATTCCATTGGCTGAAGTTGGTGCTTCAGCCTCATACTTGGTCTCCAGCAACCTCCAAAGGTCCACCAAGTCTTCTCTATCACAACTTGAAAACAAAGATATGAGAGTGGTAAAAGTGTGTACCTCTTTGCCATACCTGCCAATCTTCCAAAACCCACATTCATCTTCTTCATAGCTCACAATTGGGTTTCTGGAATCTAATGGTAACACTTGCACCATATCTGAAGCTTCTAATGGTGAGAGCTTGAGACTCTTTCTTATAATAGCTTCACTTGGATATAGTGGATCCATATCTTTAGGAAACTCAAGAGAAATTCCCTTTTTCACTGGTCTGGGAACAAACATAGCTTTCTTGAGCTCCATTTCTTCTGCAAGTTCTTCCTTTCTTTCATCAGAAAGAAGTCTGAGAGTGTTTGCTTCCTGCACTCTCACCCAAATGGGATAAGCCTTGCATTCCAACTCATCAAATGTCAATCCCCTCAATTTCTGATAAGTCCATCCTACTCCATGACATCTGAGCAACATGCAGTATAGCTCCCTTCTATCCCTTTTCAACTCTGAGAGAATATTGCTTGCCTTGTGTTTCAAAATTACCTGGCAATCCTTTTGAACTCTGAGGAGAATCTCCAGTCCCCCTATTTGATCTGAAACAGTCAAGTGTGGATTCTCTATACATCTTTCTTCCCAAGCATGATACATTTGAACCACCTCTGGCATGTCAAAGTCAACCTGTAATTTCAATTCTCTCAATTTCTCCTTGGCCAACTCTTCTCCATACTCAAGTCTTTATGGTTCTATAATCATAATACTTGAGTCTGAGCTAGCTCCATCACTTCCTTCTTCTGAAGTAACAACAAATGGTGACTCTTTCACCTCCTTTCTATCCTGTTCCATGATTTGTGCAGCTAATCTTCTATCAAACTCAACTTGAGCTGCATCCTTTGGAACACTCTCTTCTACCATAATACCCTTATCCTTATCTAGTGGATCAATTGTTGGTAAGGTAGATGGTGATACCTGTGTAGAAACCTCCTTGATGATGGATGATGACTGGGATACATCACCTTCATGTGCAGGTCTGTCAACGCCCAATTTTGTTCTATCAGCGCCCAAAATATTTCTGTCAGCGTCCAAATTCTCCTTGTCAATGCCCAAATTTCCTGTCTCAGCGCCTTTTGTAATCTCTTCCAACATGGCTATAAATGATAAATTCAAGTTGGTAGGAGAAACTAAGGACGTATCAAAACCTGTTTGTTTCTTCAAAGTTGTAAGGGCCTCAGCAACATCCAAAGATTGACCATCATGGCTGCCCTTATCACTCAGATTTATTGGATCTTCCTCCCCTTTGGAAGATTCCTCCATACCCCTCCTTGCACTCGTAGTCTCCAAAACAACAATCCTCTCCCTCAATTGCTTGAGTTCAAGGCCTTGTGAGCTGACAACTTGTACTAAGTCTGCATTTTGCTTTTTGAAAGCTCATGCAGACTGCCGTCAATTCCATAAGAGTCATTGGTTCTAGTCTGCCCTCTTCTAAAATGGGGATTTGACCTCCCAAGTCAGATTCATTGGGCATGGATGATGACTTAATGATGGTGGGACTGCCTTGGCCAGCTTCTAAGCCAGAACCAATAGTCCTAGCCTCATCCATTTCACCAGCCACACTTGTGGTGGTGGTTCTCTCTGCTACATGGCTAGGACCACCAGAGGAGAACACTCTAGTAGTCCTTTGGCGTTTCATCAAACTATATTCAGGGGGTGTGGAAGATGGTGTGGAAGAGTGAGTGGATGTGGGTTGGTGAAGGGGTGTTTGGGTTTGTGAAGGTTGTGTGTCAACGTTGGAAATAGGCACATCAACGCTAACATTTAATGTGTCAGCGTTGAAGGGATCTTGGTCAATTTGCATATGTTCAGGTGAAGGTAATGGTTCAGGTATTGGGTCAAGTTGTGGTTGGGGGTCTGGTTAGGGTTGAGCTGCTGCAATGACAGCAAGCATTGCTTGGGTTAAGGGTAGGTCACGATGGGGTGGTGAGTTCATCTTCATAAAAATAGCTTTCTTTTACACAGGGATCTCATAAAAATCATTATGATCCCTTGTGCAGTATCCTTGAACATCAAAAACCATTTGCAAAAATCGGGGATAAGCTAAAGTCATGTTGTTCCCCTTATTTTTACACATGCCCTCAAAAATCATTTTAGAATAATTAAATTTTTGCCCTGTTGCAATACACACAATAGCACTAGCAATAGATCTATTGATCTCATTGTGTGCAGTGCATTTGGGACTCAAACATTAAAGGAGGACATGTATGAGGTACTTCCAGGCTGGGGGAAATTCCTGTTTATGATACTTGTTTAAGGTACCTTCATCAAGAAAAGGATATCCCAAAGCCCTTAGCCCTTGTTCTATTTCATTGATGGGAAGAGTGGCTATACCATCAGCATCATCAAGATGCAAGGCTTGGCGTACCAAAGCCTCAGTAACCACCCAAGGTCTCCCATGAACAATAGAAGTCAATGTAGTCACTCTATTAACTGTTGAGGAACTAACAGTGTTCCAAAATTGTTTAATATGTGTGACTGGAATGAGTGGTGCATGAGAAAGAGCATACCTTAAAGGGGATGCGTTCAAATACGCCACCATTTGAGTGTATTAGGGAAACAGAGTATCATCAGCTTCAAGATACGCGATCATGTTGTGTTGAGTTCTGAACCCCAATTCCAATTCTGATGGTCTAAACTTTGGTGCCATTGATGAAAGCTGTTAAATTTGATGGATGAAGATGAAGTTGATAAGAGAAAATTGTGTTAGACAAGAATTATAGATACCCTGTTTAAAAATAGGAGCCAAATTTATAGGAGAAGAAAATGCATGTGATTGGCCCAAAAATAGGCAAGTATTTTCAAAATGCAATCATGAAAATATTGAAAAATTATAAGTTTATCTCATGCATTAAATGAAAAGTAACAACTCCCAAAATTACGGCCTAAAAATATGTCAAAAAGTAACAACTGGGTAGGACCCATTGAGTGTCAACGGTAAAAAATAACCTATCAACGCCCAACGGCTATAATCTTGTCAACATTTGCCTATAGCCATGTCAGCATCTAAATTGGTCACAACAACGCTTGGAAAATTCTTGTCAGCGTCCAAAAATAAAAATGTTTAAAAATGAAAAATGACCTTAACAAAGTAATTTATCCTAGAGAAGATAACCAAAAAGCTGATAATTATTATAGGGCGGCAAGCACTGTCCAGTTATGCACACTTGCTTAAGCAAGATAGACATAACAGTCCTCTAGTGTCCCTTGCTAACCAAAACTCTTAACAACCAAGTTACCTTATAAAATTCCTTGTTACTCCCAGGTAAATCCCATAACAAAATTATTCCCAAGTCTCCCAACAGACCACAACCAATTCTAGGCCAAAAATGTCTTGGCAGCATGCATAGTATATCAACTTTGCATGCTACAGTGCCTCATGATTTAGTAAAACTAACTCATACTCACCTGTGGAAACAATCTAGAATTGTGATAAGAGTATCATATGGATACCCAAAACATCCTAAAGGTTCCTAAAACCTCCCCTTAAACTATGACACAAAAGTTGCTAAAAACATTGCATGAACATAAAAATTTATGTCAAGATAGGAATTGAAAATTCCAACCATCATCCATAAATAAAAACTTGTCCAAATGCTTCTCCATTGATCCATAAGCAACTCTGTATCCAATGGTATACTGCTAACACCATCTGCACATTTAGATTGAAAACCACAAAACTAACATTGTTGTTGACAACGCCCCGATAACACATGACAGCGTTGAGGGAAGCTTTGTCAGTGTTAGACAATTATATTGCTGACAACGTTACAAAAACACTTATCAGCGTTCAAGCAACCTTTGTCAGTGTTAGAAAAATATACTAGAAAATCTAAATCATCAATAAGACCAATAACAATACATCATCCTGTACATACTTTTACAAAAAGACTCCAAAACACATATTATGTGAGATTGACCATTCCAATACTTGTTACCAAGTATTGAAACCTCCCAGCATCAAAAGGTTTAGTTAGTAAATCTGACACATTTTCCTCAGTGTCAACCCTATCTGGTTGTATTAAACCTTTCTCAAAACAATCTCTTATAAAATGGTGTCTAATTTCTATGTATTTAGTTTTAGAATAATATACAGGATTCTTAATGATGCATAAAGTACTGTTATTGTCAACAAATATCTTGGTATGCATGAAATTATACCCATAGTCCAACAGCTGGTTCTGAATCCACAAAACTTGTCCACAACAAGCAGCTGCAGCAACATACTCAGCTTCAGTTGTAGAATTAGCCACCACTGTTTGTTTCGTGCATTGCCAAGATATCAACCTGCTCCCAAGAAACTGACATCCACCAGTTGTGGATTTCCTATCAAATTTATCACCTCCATAATCACTATCTGAATATGCAATCAACTCCAATGGTGAATCCTTTGGGTACCACAAACCAAGACTAGGATAGCATCTTAGGTACCTAAAGATCCTCTTCACAGCATAAAGGTGACATTCTTTGGGAGTCACTTGATGGCGTGCACAAGCACACACAGCAAACATGATGTCAGGTCTGGAGGCAGTAAGATACATCAAGGATCCAATCATGGATCTATAGTGCCTGACATCAACATCTTTCCCATCTCCAATATTTCCCCAAGGGTGTTCTCTATCCATAGGAGTAGTAGCCCTCTTTTCATGTGGAGAAAAGCCAAACTTCTTCAAGATCGCAGCCACATATTTATCCTGGGAGATGAAGATACCATCTTCTTTCTGCGGAACTTGTAAACCAAGAAAGAAGTTCATCTCCCCCATAGCACTCATCTTGAATTTGTCTGTCATAAGCTTGGAGAAATCCTCATTCATCTTTGGATCAGTAGACCCAAAAATGATATCATCAACATAGACCTGGACAAGCAACACATCCTTGCCTTTCTTCTTTGTAAATAGTGTGACAAATCTAACATTTTCAGGTAGTGAAATATTTTCTCGTATAATATTTTGAAACTTATTTTTGTGTTGGTTGACGAACTCACAATTTACGGATTTAAATTTGGGCTTACGTGCATAATTTGGCGTCTTTTACGACTAAACCGGAAACCTTAGGATTACGTATTTACGTTTTTGAACTCCGTTTTTGATGAGACAATTTTTATTGGATTCGTTTTGTGACGGTGATTCATAATTTATAAAAACGTTTTTCGTAAAACGACCTGAGGGCACGCAAACGAGAAAACTAGAATCGAGAAATACCCGTAAACTAGTGAGATGGGACAAAACACTTTGTCCCACCCCACTAGCAATATGGGACGGCTACACTTGACACCACAACACTAATGTGGCATCAAGTTAGCTAACTTACAACAAGTGTAAGCAAATGCTTACACATTAAGCTAACTATTACCACTTCACTTTACCACTAAACAAAACTAGCAAGTTGTTTCATTTCTATCATTTCCTACATGCAAACCACTCTAAAAACTCTCTCAATCCTCCCTTTGTGCCGTCCCAAATAAGCCAACAAACACCATCATTGATCTTTTCTAGCCATAAACCACATGTTTACTAGTCTTATTAAGGTGTTCTCTTGAAGCCTTGATCATTTGGTGGCCATATTAACAACTTTGGAGGTGATTTGCTTGTGTCCTAGGGATGATTTTCCAACCTATGTTCTTGATATTTGATGGTCTTGGAGATACTTGTTGTGTTCATCAAGTTCTTGTCTTCCTAAAACAAGAAATCCACTTGGATTGGTAAAGAAGATCATCCTCTACATTTTTCTCTTATTATTTTGTAAAGAACAAATGTATTTTCTTTCATTTTGTATATGTATATGATGTATATATGATGATAAAAATGTTGTGTGGGGATCAAGTGTTGATAAATATGCTTAAAAATGATGATAACTATAAGAAATGAAGCTAAAATCTTGACTAATTAGTTGGCTGTATAAAAACAGTAGATAACTAAAAGATGAACTGATAAAATTGCATGGTTTGATCCATTTACAGTAAGTATATAATGTTATACACATGTGAGAGTTGGCCATGCAATGGAATCAAAATAATGAGTGAGATATGATAAAAACAAGTTAGGTCGTGTAATCTGAATAAGCAATTTTGTAGGGACTGTTAAGGCAACTTAGACTCAAAATGGGCAGTAGCTATAACTAAGTTATATGTAGCACATATTATGAAGAATTTGTCATCCAAAAATGAGCTTCTAAGTCATTGTAGAACTCTAGATATGATAAAAATGGTGAAAATGAAGTTAAAAATCAGATTTTGGAAATAATGTTTATTATTATTATATAAGCACTCACATTATAATTTATAAAAAGTAAAATGTAAACCCACTAACTTATAGAACTTATTTATATAAATGTATAAAAGGTTAATTAAATGGGTAAATTATATAAATGGTGGTAAAATAATATTTATAAGTAATAAAAACTATAAACTTGATTTTTACGACTTTTTCGGCTATCGCCGTAAAATTAACGTTTTTCGCCAAATAAAACTTAGACGACCAAACCCGTCTAATGTAAAGTTTATAAAAGTTTTATACTTATGTATAAGTAACTAATACAAGTAAAAACCAATAAAACCCGAACTATAAGAATTACGGACATTTACGAGCTAACTAAACATATTAGACTAATAATTGGACTTAATAAGATAAAAACATATAAAAAGAGCTTATTGGGCTTAACCCATTTGGACCCAACATGAAAAATATATATACTGATCATATAGGTATAAAATGGGTAAAAACAAGTAAAAGAACTTATAAAGGAATTAATGGACTTAAAATAGGTAAAATCGATAAAACTAGTGAACTAGTAAGACGTTACCAAAACGTACACACTAAAATGAGTAAACGAGGATTTATAAACCCACTTGATCATCATCATATGTACAAAATCATCATATGTATATTGTTATTTTGATAAAAGTCATTGGACCGAGTCTAAGACCGATTATTATTTATATAGGTTTCCGTGACCGAAGCACGCCCGTAGCCGATAATCCGCCTTTCATTAACAACGTGAGTTCATAGCCTCGCACTCCTTTAAATGTTTTATAAAATGATTTGTAAACCCGCGAGGGAGATAACATGCTAGATTTTTATAAAATAGAACACAAGTAGTCCCGATTTTATGCTTAATGATATGGACCCGAATGATGCTATGACCCTATATTCGAGACTAAAAGGATTATTAGTAGTTAGGTTATGTCACTTAAAGTCCCATTAGCATGAATTATGAACTACCGGGTTTTGGTAGACGCTTATGCATTTGATAATACTATTTGGGGACGATCACCCCAGTTCGCGCCTTGACGGTTGATCCCCGTCGTACCACATTGATTGGTAAGCGAATTTATGTATGAGAAGATTCCATAGCGTGATTTTTGTGACGACACGCTAACTTAGATGGGCAAATTGTTTGTCGGGTTCGCGGCCCGCTGTTTCACAGTAAGGTAACAATGTCATGCGGCTAATAATAATCCTAATTCAGATACTATAATCTATTCAATCTATATAATCTAAATAAACGATATGATACGACGCTATTAACGATGAATATTACCTATCATGGTAATATAGAGACTACGGTCTCATGGACGATTTCAGATGTATGCTTGATTTATATATTGCCTGACTAGCAATATGTGGACTTACTTCCGATATTATACTTGTGTTCTGATTTTAAATGAATGTAAATGATTGTTTTATATAACGGTTTTCATTAAACTCTATGAATTCACTCGGCATTCGCTGATATGATTTTTGCATGTTTTTATCTCAGGTGCTTGAAGGTAATCCGGATGGAGATCGACTCTGAAGGCCCACACTTAATATTAAAAATGTTCATTCGATCTGTGTTTTGTAAACTAAATGACCTGTATAATTTGGGACCTGTTGTACGCTTTTAAAACTTTTTATCGAATGAATGTTTGTTAAACCTTGTACAACCATTTTTATGTGTTGTCTATGATTGGAGTTATTGTGCTATCCCGTAACACTCTGAAAGACCCTTCCGCTGTACCGATATGAAAAATGAGAGTGTTACAGTTTGGTACCAGAGCTCTCGTTATAGAGAACAAAGGATTTTAAAAACCAAGGTTTTGAACAAAACTTTTCAAAATCTTTTGACAATGAACATTTAAGAAAATATTTGAAAAATCTTTTGACTATAACGGTGTCAGAGATCTCCGACGTTACCAACAAGCCCTATTGAGAAGATATATATTTTGATATATATAATATAATTTATATATATGTATATATCGTGATTTCATTATGTAACTGTTTAACTAGTATGTTATCCTAATACGAGATATATATATAAATGCAGATTGTCATGGCTGACCCTAATATTCCTGTAGAAAACCATGCTATTCCCGAACCTAATATAGAAGATGATCCTTATTTAGACTTAGTAGATTTTGATATTGATGATGAGGAGGAACCATTTGAGGATCCCGAGCCCGAGTTAGGACTAGGAGATCAGATTGCCCCTCAGGTTGACTTAGTAGAGAATGAGATTGAGAATGTGGGTAATGAGAATGTGGATATTGAGAATGTGGAGATTGAGAATGCTGATATTGAGAATGATGATGAGATTGGGTTAGATGAGTTAGATGACGAGATTGACGACGAGGATGTCGAGGAGGACGTAGGTATAGATATTAGGTTGATGACGATGAGGAAGCTGAGCTTATTTATCCGTATGATGTTCCAGAGGGCGAGCCTTTGCCCCCACCAGTTTGTTTGTCTGATTCTGAAGATGAGTTACCTAGGGATGAAATGTCTGAATCGTCTGAATCTAATTCTGAATCAGAGGAGGATGAGGATGACGATGCACCTGACGGTACCGATGGTATTGCTACTCGTAGACGTGAGATAGGAGAGTCGTCTAGTACTCGAGAGGCTACTCATATTGATGGTCTTGCACCATGGGCCTTGAGACGTGATCTAGATGCTTCCCGTGTTAAGAGTTGTGTGACAGAGGTTGGATTAGGTGTTGTTCAGACTCAGGTTGCTTATTTGGAGTCGAAGGCTAAGGTTGGCGAGAAAGAGCGAGAATTGCTTAGTTTGGATTTGAGTGATGTAGAGCGTGGTTTGAATGAGGCTTTTAGGAGGTTATCAGTGTTGGAAAGTGGTGAGTATGCTGCCATGAAGAGAAAGGTGAATTCTATGGAGATTCAGTTGAGTGTGGCTCGTGCGATGCGTGAGAAAGCCGAAAAGGAGTTGAATATATCCCACGGATGGAACAGTAGATTTTATGCCGACATGGTTGAAAGAGGATTAATCCGTAAGCGCCCAGCTGAAGATGTGTCTAGTGATCGTCCGGCGAAGATCCAGAAGACGATGGATGATGGACCATCTAGCGGTTCTCAGTAGACCAGTCTGTATTTAGTAGTGACCTTTATATCTTTTGTGCTTGTAGCTTTGACTGAACCGACTTGTTAGTAGTAGACTTGGCACGAATTTTGAGTGTATATAGTGTTAGAACTTTGATATGGATGTACTAAGACAATACTTTTGTTTCAGATCGAATGAAATATGTATCTTGTCTTGAATTCCATATTGTGCCTTATTTGTATCTTGATTATGAATTCAATCCATATTATATGAATCCTTTGTTGGATGAATGCTTAATACTTTGAAATTGTGGAATTATAGAACTATGCCGCCCAAGAAGGCTGTGACTGAGGATGATGTACGTAGGATTATTACGGAGCAAGTTACCGCATCTATGACTGAATTTATGGCTAATGCTAGAAATGAAGCTGGCGGTAGTGGAGCTGGCGGTAGTGGAGCTGGCGGTAGTGGAGCTGGCGGTAGTGGAGCTGGCGGTAGTGGAATTGGCGGTACTAATGTGAATGTGAATGCTAATAATGTGAATGCTAATGCTGGAGGAAATGTAGGAGGACTTGGAACGAATGCACCTGAAGTTAGTGGTTGTACTTATGTGACGTTCATGAAGTGTGAACCTCTACCTTTTAATGGAACTGAAGGTGCTGTAGGACTAAGCCAGTGGATTGAAAAGATTGAATCGGTGTTTAGGATTAGTAAGTGTAAGGAGGAAGATAAGGTGACTTTTGCTATGGCTACTCTTAAAGGTCGTGCGTTGACTTGGTGGAACGGGAGAATTGCTTTCATGGGTCTTGATGCTGCTAATGCTACTCCTTGGGCTGAAGTTAAGAAGTGGATGACTTTGGAGTTTTGTCCTTGTAGTGTGATAATTAGGTTAGAACAAGAGTTGATTCATCTGAGAATGAAAGGTGTGGACATTGATAGTTACACGAATCGATTCCATGAGTTGGCCTTGCTATGTCCTCGATTGGTTGAACCCGAAGAGATCCGAATTGAGCAATATGTGAAAGGGTTGACCAGGAATATCCGGGGGGACGTAACATCATCTAAACCACTGACCATTGATGATGCTGTTCGAATGGCTTACCAACTCGTTGGACAGATAATTCAGGATAAGGAAGATGAAGCCCGTGTAGGTGAGAAAAGAAAGGGAGACGGTGATCGTGTAGATAGAGGTGATAATAGGAAGAATTTCAATCGCCGTCAGAACCAGAGAAAGGGTAATGCAAATGCTCTTACCTACAATACACCGCGCAACGATGATAGATGTCCTAAGTGTGGCAACAAGAGGCATCCTGGCGACTGCTGGAAGTGCCGAAATTGCGGAAAGCTTGGACACAAGGTTGAAAGGTGTAAGAAGGGAACCATTTGCTTCAACTGTAATGAAGAAGGTCATAGGAAATCGGAATGCCCCAAGTTGAAAGCGATTGTACCTGGAAGAAACCCCCAGGGTGGTATCTACCAACTTGGAACAATTGAGGTGAAGAAAGAGGATCCGAATGTCGTTACCGGTACGTTTTTACTCAACAATCATTATGCTGTTGCTTTATTCGATTCGGGTGCCGATAGGAGCTTTGTATCCATTAAATTTAGTGCCCTTATTGATATTGAACCTGTTGAGATAAGTACCAGTTACGAGGTGGAATTGGCTGATGGTAAATTAGTGAAAACTAATAAGCTATTAGAAGGATGCTCTCTAAATCTCTTGAACCATTCCTTTCCGATTGATTTGATGTTGATACAATTAGGTAGTTTTGATATTATTATTGGTATGGATTGGTTGTCGTTGAATAATGCTACTATTTTATGTGGAGAGAAGAAAGTTAAGATTCCTCTTAGGAATAGGACGTTAGTAATTGATGGTAGTCGAGGTGAATCCCGTTTGAAAATCGTTTCATGTATTAAAGTCCAAAAGTACATCAGGAACGGTTGTGAGTTATTCTTAGCTCAAGTGACCGGGAATGAGTCTAGGGAGAAACGATTGGAAGATGTACCTATTATTTGTGAATTTCCTGAGGTATTTCCTAAAGATTTACCCGGACTTCCACCGATAAGGCAAGTAGAGTTTCGAATCGATTTAATTCCTGGTGCTGCACCGGTGGCACGTGCGCCTTACCGATTAGCCCCTTCTGAATTAAAGGAGTTATCTGAGCAACTTAAGGAGTTGTCTGATAAAGGTTTTATTCGACCGAGCTCGTCGCATTGGGGAGCTCCAGTCTTTTTCGTTAAGAAGAAGGATGGATCTTTTCGTATGTGCATTGATTATAGGGAACTGAATAAGTTGACAATTAAGAATCGATATCCTTTACCTAGGATTGATGATTTGTTTGATCAACTGCAAGGATCTAGTGTGTATTCTAAGATAGATTTGCGGTCAGGATATCACCAACTTCGCGTCCGTGAAGAAGATATTCCTATAACTGCATTTAGAACTCGTTATGGACACTATGAATTTCAAGTAATGCCATTTGGGTTAACTAACGCACCTGCGGTTTTCATGGATTTAATGAATCGAGTGTGCAAGCCCTACTTGGATAAATTTGTGATTGTGTTTATTGACGATATTCTAATCTATTCTAAGAATGAAGATGAACATAGAGAACATTTGAGGATTGTTTTGAAATTGTTGAAGGATGAACGGTTGTATGCCAAATTTTCGAAGTGTGATTTCTGGTTAGATTCTGTGCAATTTCTTGGTCATGTGATTAACAGAGATGGAATTCATGTTGATCCTGCAAAGGTTGAAGCTATTAAGAATTGGTCTGCACCGACAACGCCAACGGAAGTGCGACAGTTCTTAGGATTAGTTGGCTATTATAGGCGATTCATTAAAGAATTTTCTTTGATAGCTAAACCCTTGACTAAGCTTACTTAGAAGAATAAACCTTTCGTTTGGGGAAGTGATGAAGATGGAGCATTTTAGATATTGAAGCAAAAATTATGTAGTGCGCCAATCTTATCATTACCCGACGGGAGTGAAGATTTTGTAGTGTATTGTGATGCATCTCTTAGAGGTTATGGAGTTGTTTTGATGCAGAGAGAGAAAGTGATAGCTTATGCTTCTAGGCAATTAAGGAAGAATGAGGAGAATTATGCTACTCATGATCTTGAGCTAGGAGCGGTGGTCTTTGCTCTTAGGTTATGGAGACATTATCTGTATGGCACCAAGTGTACGGTATTCACCGATCACAAAAGCCTACAGTATATTCTCGACCAGAAGGAATTGAACATGAGGCAACGAAGATGGATAGAGTTGTTAAGTGATTATGATTGTGATATAAAATATCACCCAGGAAAAGCCAATGTTGTTGCTGATGCGTTGAGTAGGAAAGATAGAGAGCCTATCAGGGTGCATTCTCTAGTCTTGACCGTGCACAATAATTTGCCTGAGCAAATTAGAAATGTGCAAATAGAAGCTTGTAGAAGGAGAATTTTGTTAATGAAGGGTTCCGAGGAGAAGGAGATCCTTTAGAGGTTAGAGCTGATGGAGTGAAATGCTTAAGAGGTCGTATGTGGATACCGAAGTTTGGAGGCTTAAGAGATTTGGTTATGTTAGAATCCCATAAATCTAAGTATTCCATTCATCCGGGATCTGATAAGATGTACCATGATTTGAAGAAGTTGTACTGGTGGCCGAATATGAAAGCTGACATAGCTATGTATGTTCTTCAATGCTTGACTTGTGCTAGAGTTAAAGTCGAACATCAAAAACCATCAGGACTACTTCAACAACCAAAGATTCCTGAATGGAAGTGGGAGCGAATTACAATGGACTTTATCACCAAGCTTCCTAGAACATCATCTGGAAACAATTCGATTTGGGTTATTGTTGATAGACTGACCAAATCAGCACACTTCATTCCGGTTAAGGAGCAGTTCTCACTGGAGAAGCTGACTCGAATATACCTTGATAATGTTGTATGCAAGCATGGAGTGCCTGTATCGATCATTTCAGATCGAGATCCTAGATTCGCATCGAATTTTTGGAAATCTCTCCAAAGATCTTTGGGAACGAATCTCGATATGAGCACTGCTTATCACCCCCAGACTGATGGGCAGAGTGAAAGGACGATACAAACACTGGAAGATATGTTGAGAGCTTGTGTGTTAGACTTTGGTAAGAATTGGGATAAACATTTGTCGTTAGCAGAGTTTTCGTATAACAATAGTTACCATTCTAGTATTAAGGCTGCACCATTTGAAGCTTTGTATGGTAGGAAGTGTAGATCTCCTGTATGTTGGAGTGAAGTTGGGGATACCCAGCTCACGGGACCGGAATTGATCCGGGAGACTACGGAGATGATAGTTCAGATTAAGAAGAGGTTGTTGACTGCCCGTAGTAGACAGAAAAGTTACGCGGATGTGCGGCGGAAGCCAATGGAGTTTGAAGTGGGTGACCGAGTAATGTTGAAGGTATCGCCATGGAAAGGCGTTATAAGATTTGGAAAGCGAGGAAAATTGAATCCCCGTTATATTGGACCCTTTAAGATTTTATCTAGAGTAGGTCCGGTGGCTTACAAACTAGAGTTACCCCCAGAACTTCATGGTGTTCACAACACATTCCATGTATCTAATCTGAAGAAATGTCTAGCAGTGAGTGATGAGAAAATTCCGTTAGGTAAGGTTCGAATAGATGCGAAGTTGCATTTTATCGAAGAGCCCGTAGAAGTTATGGACCGTGAGGTAAAGCAACTGAAACAAAGTCGGATACCTATTGTCAATATCCGATGGAATTCAAAGCATGGACCGGAGTATACTTGGGAACGAGAGGATGAAATGTGGAAGAAATGTCCGCACCTCTTCGATTTCAATAAGAAACGGACATCCAAATGAAATGGATCACGAGGACGTTGAACCCTTTTAGGAGGAAAAGCTGTGACAAATCTAACATTTTCAGGTAGTGAAATATTTTCTCGTATAATATTTTGAAACTTATTTTTGTGTTGGTTGACGAACTCACAATTTACGGATTTAAATTTGGGCTTACGTGCATAATTTGGCGTCTTTTACGACTAAACCGGAAACCTTATGATTACGTATTTACGTTTTTGGACTCCGTTTTTGATGAGACAATTTTTATTGGATTCGTTTTGTGACGGTGATTCATAATTTATAAAAACGTTTTTCGTAAAACGACCCGAGGGCACGCAAATCGAGAAAACTAGAATCGAGAAATACCCGTAAACTAGTGAGATGGGACAAAACACTTTGTCCCACCCCACTAGCAATATGGGACGGCTACACTTGACACCACAACACTAATGTGGCATCAACTTAGCTAACTTACAACAAGTGTAAGCAAATGCTTACACATTAAGCTAACTTTTACCACTTCACTTTACCACTAAACAAAACTAGCAAGTTGTTTCATTTTTATCATTTCCTACATGCAAACCACTCTAAAAACTCTCTCAATCCTCCCTTTGTGCCGTCCCAAATAAGCCAACAAACACCATCATTGATCTTTTCTAGCCATAAACCACATGTTTACTAGTCTTATTAAGGTGTTCTCTTGAAGCCTTGATCATTTGGTGGCCATATTAACAACTTTGGAGGTGATTTGCTTGTGTCCTAGGGCTGATTTTCCAACCTATGTTCTTGATATTTGATGGTCTTGGAGATACTTGTTGTGTTCATCAAGTTCTTGTCTTCCTAAAACAAGAAATCCACTTGGATTGGTAAAGAAGATCATCCTCTACATTTTTCTCTTATTATTTTGTAAAGAACAAATGTATTTTCTTTCATTTTGTATATGTATATGATGTATATATGATGATAAAAATGTTGTGTGGGGATCAAGTGTTGATAAATATGCTTAAAAATGATGATAACTATAAGAAATGAAGCTAAAATCTTGACTAATTAGTTGGCTGTATAAAAACAGTAGATAACTAAAAGATGAACTGATAAAATTGCATGGTTTGATCCATTTACAGTAAGTATATAATGTTATACACATGTGAGAGTTGGCCATGCAATGGAATCAAAATAATGAGTGAGATATGATAAAAACAAGTTAGGTGGTGTAATCCGAATAAGCAGTTTTGTAGGGACTGTTAAGGCAACTTAGACTCAAAATGGGCAGTAGCTATAACTAAGTTATATGTAGCACATATTATGAAGAATTTGTCATCCAAAAATGAGCTTCTAAGTCATTGTAGAACTCTAGATATGATAAAAATGGTGAAAATGAAGTTAAAAATCAGATTTTGGAAACAATGTTTATTATTATTATATAAGCACTCACATTATAATTTATAAAATGTAAAATGTAAACCCACTAACTTATAGAACTTATTTATATAAATGTATAAAAGGTTAATTAAATGGGTAAATTATATAAATGGTGGTAAAATAATATTTATAAGTAATAAAAACTATAAACTTGATTTTTACGACTTTTTCGGCTATCGCCGTAAAATTAACGTTTTTCGCCAAATAAAACTTAGACGACCAAACCCGTCTAATGTAAAGTTTATAAAAGTTGTATACTGATGTATAAGTAACTAATACAAGTAAAAACCAATAAAACCCGAACTATAAGAATTACGGACATTTACGAGCTAACTAAACATATTAGACTAATAATTGGACTTAATAAGATAAAAACTTATAAAAAGAGCTTATTGGGCTTAACCCATTTGGACCCAACATGAAAAATATATATACTGATCATATAGGTATAAAATGGGTAAAAACAAGTAAAAGAACTTATAAAGGAATTAATGGACTTAAAATAGGTAAAATCGATAAAACTAGTGAACTAGTAAGACGTTACCAAAACATAAACACTAAAATGAGTAAACGAGGATTTATAAACCCACTTGATCATCATCATATGTACAAAATCATCATATGTATATTGTTATTTTGATAAAAGTCATTGGACCGAGTCTAAGACCGATTATTATTTATATAGGTTTCCGTGACCGAAGCACGCCCGTAGCCGATAATCCGCCTTTCATTAACAACATGAGTTCATAGTCTCGCACTCTTTTAAATGTTTTATAAAATGATTTGTAAACCCGCGAGGGAGATAACATGCTAGATTTTTATAAAAATAGAACACAAGTAGTCCCGATTGTATGCTTAATGATATGGACCCGAATGATGCTATGACCCTATATTCGAGACTAAAAGGATTATTAGTAGTTAGGTTATGTCACTTAAAGTCCCATTAGCATGAATTGTGAACTACCGGGTTTTGGTAGACGCTTATGCATTTGATAGTACTATTTGGGGACGATCACCCCAGTTCGCGCCTTGACGGTTGATCCTCGTCGTACCACATTGATTGGTAAGCGAATTTATGTATGAGAAGATTCCATAGCGTGATTTTTGTGACGACACGCTAACTTAGATGGGCAAATTGTTTGTCGGGTTCGCGGCCCGCTGTTTCACAGTAAGGTAACAATGTCATGCGGCTAATAATAATCCTAATTCAGATACTATAATCTATTCAATCTATATAATCTAAATAAACGATATGATACGACGCTATTAACGATGAATATATTACCTATCATGGTAATATAGAGACTACGGTCTCATGGACGGTTTCAGATGTATGCTTGATTTATATATTGCCTGACTAGCAATATGTGGACTTACTTCCGATATTATACTTGTGTTCTGATTTTAAATGAATGTAAATGATTGTTTTATATAACGGTTTTCATTAAACTCTATGAATTCACTCGGCATTCGCTGATATGATTTTTGCATGTTTTTATCTCAGGTGCTTGAAGGTAATCCGGATGGAGATCGACTCTGAAGGCCCACACTTAATATTAAAAATGTTCATTCGATCTGTGTTTTGTAAACTAAATGACCTGTATAATTTGGGACCTGTTGTACGCTTTTAAAACTTTTTATCGAATGAATGTTTGTTAAACCTTGTACAACCATTTTTATGTGTTGTCTATGATTGGAGTTATTGTGCTATCCCGTAACACTCTGAAAGACCCTTCCGCTGTACCGATATGAAAAATGAGAGTGTTACAAATAGTGTCTGATCTATGGTTCCCCTCTTGAATCCATTTTCCACCAAATAGGTAGACAAAGTACCATACCATGCTCTTGGGGCTTGATGAAGTCCATACATAGCCTTCTTGACTCTATACACTTTATCTGGATTCTCTGGATCCTCAAAACCAGGAGGTTGCATCACATATACCTCCTCAACAATAGTTCCATAGAGGAAGGCACTCTTGACATCCATTTGATAGACAGTGAAGCCCATGCAGGATGCATAGGCTAAAAAGATCCTGATAGCTTCAATCCTTGCAACTGGTGCAAAGACTTCCTCATAGAGTATCCCCTCCTCTTGTGTATATCCCTGAGCCACTAACCTTGCCTTGTTTCTGACCACAATTCCTCTTTCATCTCTCTTGTTTCTTAGAACCCATCTTGTCCCTATAGGTCTGACATATCAGGGACAATCAACCAGCTCCCAAACATCCTGAATTGCAAATTGGTGAAGCTCATCCTGCATTGCTTCCACCCAACTTGGTTCTTTGAGAGCATCAAATATTTTCTTGGGTTCCTATTGTGACAGAAAACAGGCAAACAAACATGCTTGCACAAGAGGGGTATCAACCTTCTTGTGTATATTGGCAATAAACCCACCAAGACCTTGATGAGATCTTCTAGTCTGAACTGGAGTATTAACAATACCAATGATTTGAGAAGGAGGATGATTCTTCATAACTGAAGTAAGTACTCCTCCCTCAAAAAGTCTGGTATCTTCAACTTCATTCTCCATGTTGCCAATATCTTCTTCATCAGACTCTCTTATATCAACATAGGGATGACCTTCTTCATATGAATTGGAAGTTTCACCTTGTTCAAAAGTGGAAGAGAAAAGATGTGCAAAAGTGTTGTCAACGCCTGAATCTTGGTTGTCAGCGCTTGGGCTAACAACGCTTGAACTGTTGTTGTCAACGTCTGAGTCATCAACGTCTGAATTGGTCTTGTCAGTGCTAGATTTGCCTTTGTCAGCGCCTGAAGGACCATGCATGTTTGTATCTAGTGGTACTTGGGGACCACCATTATCTTTACCAGCAGCAGCATCAGCAGCAAAAGCATCTGTCCAAATGGGAATTGTGACATATTCTAGTATAGGAGATGTCTTTTCTGCGTGTGATCCAACCTTCTCATGAACCTGTGTACCTGAAACATCAACAACTTGTTCTTCCACAACATTTGAAGTTACCTTCACAATGTCTGGATTAGTGACAGGCATATAATTTAAAGTTCTAGATAAAGGTTCCAAGTCAAACAACCAATTAGGACCACTTTCAGGATCACTAGGTTTATTTTCTAAAAACCTAACATGTACTCTTTCAAGTATACGTTTTTCCTCTTTAAGATAAACCCTATATCCCTTACTCTGCACTGAATACCCCATAAAGTAGCCCTCGTCACCTTTTGTACTAAATTTCCCTAAGGCATCACTAGTATCTAAAACTACTACATGACAACCAAAAGGTCTGAGAAAACCAATATTAGGTTTTCTTCCCCAAAGTAACTCATAAGGTGTTTTGTTCTGAATTTTGTTAACCAATGCTCTATTTTGAACATAACAAGCTGTATTAACAGCCTCAGCCCAAAAGGCTATAGGAAAATGAGCATCAGCCAACATTGTTCTGGCTGCTTCAATAAGGGTTCTATTTTTCCTCTCAGCAACCCCATTCTGCTGTGGGGTTCTGGCAATACTAAATTGCCTAGTAATTACTTTCCTGTCACAGAAATCATCTAGCTTCTTATTCCTAAATTCACCACCATTATCACTCCTAAGCATTTTAACTTCATTGCCAGACCTCTTCTCAATCTGAGTGATAAAATCAATTAGAATATCAGCTGTGTCACTCTTCATAGCTAGAAAGAATGTCCAAGTAAACCTAGAAAAGTCATATGTGATGACAAAGCAATATGACTTACCATTCAAACTTTCTATATTGGTTGGACCAAAGAGGTCCATGTGTAGCATATGAAGAGGTCTAGAACTAGTATGCACCTGTTTGGACTTGAATGAGACCTTGTGCTGCTTACCTTTAAGACATGCAACACAAGAGTGGTCATTGTGGAAGGCCTTATCAGGCAAACCATCAACCAAGCCAAGTCTCACAAGCCTATTTATATGACTTACCATTCAAACTTTCTATATTGGTTGGACCAAAGAGGTCCATGTGTAGCATATGAAGAGGTCTAGAACTAGTATGCACCTCTTTGGACTTGAATGAGACCTTGTGCTGCTTACCTTTAAGACATGCAACACAAGAGTGGTCATTGTGGAAGGCCTTATCAGGCAAACCATCAACCAAGCCAAGTCTCACAAGCCTATTTATATTTTTAAAATTTATGTGCCCTAGTCTCCTGTGCCACAAATTACTCTCATCTACTGAAGCTTTAGCATAAAAACAAGACATATTATTATTCATTCTAATCCCATTTAGATTCACATTGTATATGTCTTTATGCCTAGGTGTTCTATACTCAATATATTTCTCATCAGGGATCTTAAAATCCTTGCTTAACACCAAACACTCAGTATCAGTAAATAGAACTTTATTTTTGTTATCACAAACTTGTGATACACTAAAAAGGTTGTAATCAAGTTCTTTTACCAGAAAGACGTTCTCAAAACGCAAATTCTTGGTGAGAAGGGTTCCTTTGCCTATGATAGTACCATATCCGCCTCCAAAGTATACCTTATCACCATCCTTAATGGGAGTGAAGTTGGTCAAATAGTCTTCCTTCCCTGTCATGTGCCTTGAGCATCCACTATCCCAATATCCATAATCATTGACCTGTCTTTGAATGCCCTGCACATAAAGAAAACAAATTAGTTCTCTTTGGGAACCCAAGTCTTAAAATACTTGGACTCATCTGGTTGTTCAATAAGAATAGACTTAGTTCTCACAACAACCCCATTCTCATCCTTCTTAGGATGAAATACCCAGTTAACCCCAATAGGTTTTGTAATGACCTTTGAAATGTAATTAAATCTGTTGCAGGTCATTGAAATCTCATTATCATTAGGGTTTTGATCTTTCTTGGGTCTCCATGTTAAGCTTAAAGAAGCTTTGGACCCCTTACCCTGTGGTTGCAAATATTTAGGTCTAGACATGTTTCTGTCAGCGTTGGAATTTGTCCTGTCAACGCTGAAATTTCCCTTGTCAGCGTTGAACCTAGAGTTTGCTACAGAAACCCATTGCCTATTAGACCAAGTATTTGTCTTTTGAAATGGTCTTTGTCCATGAGTGTTAGACCCTCTAGTAAAGAATGGGGCAGGTATAATCACTTGTGGACTTTGCTGCATACAAGGTTTGGGTCTGACAACGTTTGACTTCCTAACAACGTTGACTTTGTTCCTGTCAGCGCTGAAATTGTTCCTGTCAGCGCTGGCTTTGGGAGCGTTGACACACTTGTATGCCAAGTGTGAAAAGCTACCACAAGTGTAACAAGCTTTTCTAGACACAACCTTAGGTCTAGAAGAGAAGAAGCCTTTTCCATTATTGCTAACCTGGCTCTTGGGTGACCTAGTATTCCTATACATCTCTGCATACTTAATGTTAGGTTTTCTATCAGTGTTTGAACCAAGATTAACAACTTTACCAGTGAGTGGGTTAGTAACCTTAATGGGTGTTGACTCATTGGGACTTTCACATAGTAAGCCACCCTTAACAAATAAAGTAGGGTTAGCTTTCTTTCATTCATTCAGGTCAGTTAACTTTTGTTGATACTCTTCAACTGGGGTGACAACTCTTGGTGGAGGAATGAATTCCTCCTCTTGGAGTTCTGGCAAACCAGTCCAAGATAAGTCCTTTTGTTGGACACCATAGAAGTCACCAGCTGGTGGTGGAACCACAGAGTAATCATTCATCCCAATCCCAGTCATGTCCTTAGGATCTCTTTGTTTACTCACACAGTCTCCTAGGGTTTGTGTGGCTATATCAAATCTTTGAATTTTATGGCCACCATTATCTTTGTTTTTAATGGCTTCATCTAATTTAGCTTGTAACTCACCATTAACCCTTTCCATGATATTTCTAATATCCATACTAGCATTTAACTCATGTTTTAAAATATTGATTTTATCTTTTAAGTCAAATTCCATTTTCTTGTATTCAGAAACTGTCTTCTCAGTTTCAGTGAGAGCTAGTTGGTAATTAGACAGTTTACATCTTTCAGTACTCATATCATCTAATAATCTTAACACCTATTTGTTAAGTCTTTCAGTATTTAACCTACAACCTTTGCTACAAAAAGCGTCATCATATACCTCATTATCAGATGAAGAGGAGGAGTGTGCCATGAGAGCATTTTCAACATGCTCTTCTTCTTCAATTTCAGCAACCAAAGCTTTATCCTCTTCAACATTCTTAGCCAGATAGCTCCAATCCCATCCCATACCATCAATTCCTTGAACTGCAACCATGTCTTTGGAATCCTGAGCTTTAACAACTTGACTTGAGGGTTTACCAGCATCAGATCTTCTAGGAGATCTGCATTCCCTCATGAAGTGCCCCATACGATGACAGTTATAGCATTCAACTTTGGATTTATCAAATCCAGCTGTGTCTTTTGCATTGAAGGTCATCTTCTTCTTAAACCTTCTGTTCCACCTGTTTGCTCTTATACTAGCAAGAGCCATGTTCCACTTAATGTCCATCTCTTCTAAATGCACATCACTTATCTGCTCAAGGTCCTAATATGTAATCACTGAACCATTGGGCAAAGAAGCAATATAAGCACAAACAGTATCCAAATCCAATCCAGCAGGTTTAACTCTTGGTGAGTCACTTTTGAATGTGTCAGCGTCTGAAAAGGAGACGTTGACAGGGCAAGTTCCAGCGCTGACACATGATGATCTAGTAACTGGATGCATGTAGGAGTCCTTCTGATTGAATTGACCTTCACTATGAGAAAAGAAGGCTATGTTACTGTTGGTGGACTTGCTTCCATGCTCTAAAAGAGTTTCATCTTCCAACAGCCTCAGTTTGTTGTAGATATCATCAAACGTGGAACTTTTGTGAGTATTATTGGCAAGAATAGATCTTGCCTCAATCTTCCACGCCTCACCAAGACTTTTAAGAAAAGTAGCATTGATGTCAACATCACCAAGTTGTGTCCCCATGAAGGACAATTTGCTTGTAATATCAAGCAGTCTGCTTCTCACACTACTGAGCTTTTCATTAGGTTGAGCCTTGAAGACAGCATAATCATACATGAGTTGCTTCTTCTTCTCTTCCTTAGTATCTTCATTGCCACCATATGCAACTTCAAGAGCTGCCCAAAGGTCCTTAGCAGATTCATAACCTCTGTATTTATGCTGGTTCTCTTGTCCCAAAGAGAGTTTCAGAATATTTAGGGTTTTCATGTAAACCCTTTTCTTTGCTATGTCTTCAGCAGACACAGCTCTATCATCATCAGGTTTTTCCTTCTTGTCAGCTTCTGAACATCCAGCAACAGCTGTTCTTGCAGCAATGGCATTAGCAATCTTTTGAGCCTTATTGAATGTGTTTCCATATTTAATAATCTCCCAGAGTGTGTAGTCATAGATCCCTAGATATTGTTCAAAATTGAATTTCCATAATTCAAAGTTGGTTGCATCAAGCATGGGAATCTTTATGTTTGGTGAAGGTGAGGAGGAGGGGGTTATTGCTTCTGACATGAAGTTGTTAGGGTTTTTGAGAAAATTAGGGTTTTGGTGATTTTTAGGGTTCCTGTGTTCTTTAAGATCAAAAGTTCCTCAACAAGCTTTGATACCACTTGTTGATCCCAAACTTAGATCGATTTAGCTTTATGTATACGAGATTAGATCAAGTAATACACTTAGAGAAACCTTTGTATATGCTTATGATAATCTAAGTGTTATGCCGAATTAACACTTAAACAAGAACACACAATGATATAAACAAACTTTCACTTTGATTAATGATATCAATCTTGCTTACAATGAAAGTAGTTTACGAATGAGAACTTATATAAAACATTAACCTAAAGGTCTTCTTTTATAGACATAAGAAGCCTTGTACAATAATCTACGTATCAGCTATTCTAGGTAAAGATAAATATAGAAAATACATTGTTGTTCCTATCTTTACTAGAAGTAATCTAGAATACAATAAACGCGTAGAGTATATCTTTCCATCAGTGCTTGTCTTCAATGTATCAACGCTTGACTTTGTCTTGTCAACGCTTGAGCTGTCAGCGCTTGTTTTGCTCTTGTCAACGCTTGTTTTACTCTTGTCAGCGCTCAAGTGATCTGGCCTTAATTTATTCCCAATAATATACGCAACTGTCGTAACTGCTACGCTTAAACCCATTGCTCAACATATACTCATCAAACCTCTTGTACCATTGCCTAGGTGACTGCTTCAAACCATAAAGAGATTTCTTTAACAAACATACCTTGTTACCTTGTTCAAATCCCGGTGGTTGCCTCATGTAGATCACTTCTTCAAGATTTCCATGTAAAAACGTCGTTTTTACATCAAGCTGCTCCAGCTCATAATCTTTACACGTAGTCAATGCAAGTATAACCCAAATAGATGTGTGTCGAACTACCGGCGAAAATACTTCATTGTAATCAATACCTGCCCTTTGTGTGAATCCACGAGCTACCAACCTTGCCTTGTACCTAGGCTTTTGAACACTTTCAATCCCTTCCTTTATTTTGAACAGCCATTTGCAACTCACCAGCTTTTGCCCAGCTGGATGATCTACTAACACCCAGGTCTTGTTCTTCTTCAGAGAATCCATCTCTTCTTTCATAGCAGCTTTCCACTTAGAATTGTCTTCACAGGCAACTGCTTCCTGGTATGTCAATGTTTCATGAGTATCTTCTTCCTCTACTGTAGCAAACGCGTAAGCAACCACATTACTCTCATCTCGAAACCTCTCCGGTTTCGTTCTTGTCCTTTGCTCTCTATCTCGGACCAATTGATAATATGTGAGATCCGGTGGATGATCAATTTCTTGAACCCCTGCACCTTCATCGTAGCCATCTTTCTGATCCGTCTGGTCTTCCTGATCTGACTGATCTTCCTGACCTGTTTGATCTTCCTGACCTGTCTGGTCTTCCTCAGGCGTATGATTATTTAACCTCTGCAGTTCCACCTCAACCTGTAATTCCTCAACAGACTTATCTTTTCCTGCACCAGAATCCTTCAACGTGTCTTTGTACATGACACTTTCATTGAAGACCACGTTCCTGCTTGTGACTATTTTAGGTGATTTATTATCAAGCCTATATAGTCTGCACCCCTTCACACCTTCAGGATACCCCAAAAGAACACATTTTACCGCTCTTGGCTCGAGCTTACCTTGTTTAACGTGTGAATATGCGACACAGCCGAAAACTCTCAACATCCCATAATCACTAGGATGTCCCGACCATATCTCCATAGGTTTCTTCTTCTCAATCGTTGTCGATGGTGACCTATTTTAAAGATATGCAGCCGTACATGTCGCTTCCGCCCAAAAGGTCTTGGGCAATCCAGACTGCATTAATAAACAGCGTACCTTGTCCATGAGAGTTCTGTTCATCCGTTCTGCTAACCCATTCTGCTGCGGCGTCCCGGCAACTGTCAAATGTCTAGCAATCCCACTCTCAGTGCATAGCTGATTAAATTCCCGGTTACAGAACTCAAGACCATTATCTATCCTAAGCTTCTTAACCGTCCTCCAAATCTGATTTTCTACTAACTGCTTCCACTCTTTGAACTTCCCAAATGCTTCGTGTTTGAACCTGAGAACATAAACCCATACCCTTTTGGAATAATCATCGACAATAGATAAGAAATACCTCTTACCTCCCAATGATTCCACTTGAGACGGACCCCATAAGTCTGAATGAACATAGTCTATCACTCCCTGAGTAGTGTGCCTTCCTACACCGAAACGGACTTGATGTGACTTTCACAGAACACAATTCTCACAAAAATCAAGCTTACCTAGACTCTTCTTGCCAAGCAAACCCTGCTTTTCCAGCACGTGTAGTCCTGCCTCACTGATATGTCCCAGTCTTTTATGCCAAACCTGCACAAGACTGTCTTTTTCTTCAACACTAGCATTAAGCTCACCGGCTAATGCATGGCCATCCAAAGAGTACACACAGTTCTCCCTTCGGGTTCCATATATAATAACCCTAGAACCATGAATCACCTTGACTTTGCCCGACTGCAATTTTACGGTATATCCCTCTTTTTCAAGAGTTCCCAGCGATATCAAGTTTCATTCAATTCAGGAATGTACCTAACATTGTGTAACACAAAACTTGACCCATCTTTCAGTTATACCTTTACCTTGCCAATACCCCTACTCTTGCACTCCCTGTTGTCGCCCAACAGTACGCTACCCCTATCACATTCCAGAAAATCAAAAAATACATCTAACCTGGGTGACATGTGATATGAACCTCCTGAATCCATGATCCAATCTTGCAGTCTTTCTACACTCATCGCCATCATCACCTCAGAATCGTCGTAAATCGAACCACTGGAGCTTGGTTGATCATCTTTCTTGACGTAACCTTTTGACTTCTTGCAATTATTCTTCGGACAGTTTCTTATCAAGTGCTCCTCAGATTGGCAAATAAAGCATTTGAGTCTTCCACCTCGAGACTTCGATCTTGACTTTCCCCTTGACTGATGTGAATTCCTGCGATCAGTTCTTCCCCTCACGTATAACCCTTCACCAGCATCCCCCTTCGCCTTGAACCTTTCTTTGATTTCCTTTGAATTTAGTGTGGCCATCACGTCCTCCAAAGTCAAATCTTCCCGTCCATAAAGCAAGGTATCCACAAAGTGTTCGTATGATGCTGGTAAAGACGTGAGTAACAATAAAGCAAGATATTCATCTTCGAATTTTACCTCAATATTTGCTAAATCAATAACGATTTATTTGAACTCATCAACATGCTCGGAAATATTTCATCCAGTCGGCATGTAGAATGTATACAACCTCTTCTTCAGGTAAAACTTGTTGGACAATGACTTTGTCATGTACAAAGACTCGACATTTGACCAAACCCCCGCTGCAGTCGTCTCCCCGGTAACCTCTCTCAGGACCTTGTTACCTAAACACAAAATCATGGCACTGTGAGCTTTCTTGTCAAGCTTAGATTTCTCTTCAGCTTCCATATTTGTGGGTAAAACCTCGAGAGCTGCTTCACATCCGTTCTGGATTAATAAAGCACGCATCTTGATTCTCCATAACCCAAAATCACCAGTTCCATCGAATTTTTCGATGTCAAACTTGGCTCCCGTCATTCTTTATCCCTTTATTAGTTTGCTAAACCTTGTGAAAACCTCACAATCACAAACGAATAAAGTCCCTTCGATAACTCGTTAAACCTTGTGATACGTTAAACCTCACAATCACGAATTACGAAGTCCCGTTGTGTAAAAATACCTTTAAAAGTAATACTATCTTTTAATTTTATTTAAAAAATAGTCACTTTTAAAAACTTTGGTCCAATAGAGTCTGACTAAGTTAGTATTTGGCCCAAAACCAAACTAACTTACCTTGGCCCAACTTTGTTTACCCTCCGTTACTTAAGTTTCACTTTAATAAACAAAAGCCACCAAGTACTGTTGATCTTCCTCCTCCTTCTCTCTATCACGAATGAGAAAAAAAACAGCTGAAACTCTTCGATCTTCACTAACCGAACAAGACCAACAACCCCTTTAATGTCGATCGACCTGCTACCTTGATGATCTAATCACGATCACCAATCCTTCTCGATCGATCCTAGATAATCAGTGAGACCAGCGACACCTGAGCTCTGATTACACTTGTAGAGTTTAATCCCCACAACCCTGGTTAAACTAGATGCGGAAAACTCAATCACGAAGAACACACACAACACAAGAATCGACAAAAAAGATAATCGACGCCACACAAGGTAAATCTCTAATCGTTAACTCCGATTAGTTATTGAAAGAATGTATAATTGGTTTGTTCCCCTCACCTCCTTTTATAGAGATGAGGGGGAACCGACTATTAAAACTCTTACGGGTCGGGTTGGGCTTAGACATTGTCAACCGACCTTTATTCTTAGCTAGCATTAGGCTTACTCGACTCTTGACTCCTAGACACGACTTAGGAAATATAAAGACTAAACATAACAAATAAGGTATGAAATCAATTCAGACATGGCATCAAGGGTTTCTTTGTTTTAAAGGAACAATCAATGTTGTGGACGATTCTACTCATTTTCCAATGTATGTTCCTTATTGTGACGCATCATTTTACAACCACAAAGATGTATGTTGCACGAAATATTAACGAAAGATTTAATTTAAACTTTTGACAAACCACCAAATAGTTTTTGCACTTTAATCAATAATAAGTTATCATTAAACTCATCCCCATGCGTACACGAATGAGCCAACCAAGTTTTAAGACTTGTACTTGCTGGCATGATCATATTTTTTGCAATTGAATGCACCTGGACTTGTGCTTGCTGGCATGAACAAGTTTTAGGACTTGTATACCTATCATTTTGTATACATATATGGTAAAGGATGGGCGGTGTGGCATGAAATAGAGCATGAATTCATTTTGAAATTTGCATGGTTGATTAATACTGTAATCCTTTAAAGTTGGCTTGAACATGACCTATCATGCATTACGAAAATTTAAGAAGCAAAATAATCCAGAGAGATCATTGGTAGAATAAGCAGGTGTAATAATTACAATAATAATTTAAAAACACAGTCTATCAAGTCTTCACTTTAGCACTAGCTCATTAGACTTTGTACATCGGGACGATGTTACGCCCGACCGATTGAGTGTCAAATTTGGTCGTCCTCAATAGGTGACCGACTTCGACATTTGGTCACCGAGTGTAAATCGTTTTAATATACAACCGACTTATAGTAAAAGGCATTGTATGTTTGTGTGCTTAAATAAAAAAACTAATGTTAAAATACACACTTTTCCTCTATAAATAACTCAAACATATAATTATTTTTGTCACACATTCAAATTACAATTCAAAGGATTACGATTTTTTACGATCTATTTTTTCACGACTCTTTCTAAGATAAGAATGAAGTTACTAGCGAGGTAAAGTCGTTTACGGAGGCTTGTCAAACGGCTTATGAATCGAAAACATTAATGTAGAAGCAAGGCAGCTTGAAATTTAAATTATTAGTATAAGTTTGTAGCTATTTTTGTAATATTTTAATATTATTTGAATAATTATACTAAAAAGTTTTTTTTTAAAAAAATATTTATCAAATAAAAAAGGAAATACAATTAGAATTTATACCTATCAATCGAATATTACAAACAAATATTTACCAAATAAAAAAACTAAAACAATAACCAGAAGTCATACCCGTCCATCGGACGGGTTTTGCCACTAGTATATATATATATATATATATATATATATATATATATATATATATATATATATATATATATATATATATATATATATATATATATATATATATAGTTAGGTTATTGTAATGTAGTAGCTTAAAGTTGTTAAAATGAAAAGTCATCTTATCAATTGATTTTATCAGTAAACATGTGATTTATTTAATATTAAACACAAAACAATAAGTCTTATACATAAACATTGGTATAAAATCACTAATAATTTTGATACGTAAAAATTTATAGTTGATACATATGATACATAGTTATACTTCAAATATATTATTAGCATAAATAATCATTTATTCGCAAATTAAGTGATACATTATCACATGTTGCATTCGATGTAACAAAATAATTGATAAAGTATGAGACACAATTGATACACGAAAAACTAGTAATATTAAAGATTGTGAACTAGCTACTCGTACACGAAATAAAACTTTCAAAACACTCGTACACGAACTAAAAAATCATAAATGAACCAAAACTAATCAATAAATGTGATATTTGCCCATTTTCTATTACTTCTCATTTTAACAACTTTAAGCACCTAAACACATTTTATCTATATATATATATATGAGTTAGGTTATTGTAGTGTAGTAGCTTAAAGTTGTTAAAATGAAAAGTCATCTTAACCATTGATTTTATCAAATAACATATGATTTATTTAATATTAAACATAAAACAATAAATCTTAAACATAAAAATTGGTATAAAAGCACTAAAAAATTTGATAGGTAAAACTTTATAGCTGATACATATGATACATAGTTTTACTTCAAAAAATATTATTAGCATAAATAATCATTTATTCGCAAATTCAGTGATACATTATCACATGTTGCATTCGATATAACAAAATAATTGATAAACTATGATACACAACTGATACACGAAAAACTAGTAATATTAATAATTGTGAACTAGCTACTCGTACACGAACTAAAACATCCAAAACACTCGTACACGAACTAAAAAAATCATAAACGAACAAAAACTAATCAATAAATGTGATATTTGTCTATTTTCTATTACTTCTCATTTTAACAACTTTAAGCACCTAAACCATTTTATCTAAATTCTATATATATATATATATATATATATATATATATATATATATATATATATATATATATATATATATATATATATATATATATATATATATATATATATATATATATATATATATATATATATATATATATATATATATATATATATATATATATATATATATATATATATATACTAGCCTATAGACCCGTCCGGCGGACGAGCTAGCTTTAAGTATATATTTTTCAATGAAAATTGAAGTTATATGTGTTTGTATTAGAAGTTTAGTATATATAGTGTTAGTTATGACATTAATATTTTAATAATCTAGAATAGAACTGACAAAAATAACGTAGTTTAAGATATTTTATTTATTTAAGAATATTATGAGTTAATTGAATTTGCATACGTTAACGTTATAAATAAGTTTGTTACATTAAATATTTTTAGAATTTTAATAATATTGTATAAATATTTTATGTATTTTTAAATTTTATGAGGTAATAATTTTTGTATATGTTAATGTTATGAATAACTTTTTTACATTATTTAAATTAATATTATTGTTAAGTTTTTTTTTGTTAGCAAAAACATTATATTTAAATATTTTTAGAAATGATATTGTTTTGTAAGTTTTGTGGTAAAGTGTATTCTAGCAAAAGTAAGCCCAAAAAGCTCATTCTTGGTATTATTTTTTGTCACCTGTATAATATAGCAACAGTATATAGCCCAGTCCAAAACATTACAGTCCGAATATCTAAAAATATTTTCATTTTAAGTCAAACTATTATGAATCATTTGTAATTCCTATTTTCTTTTTGAAGCATTTTATGGAAACCTTTAATGAGTTACATGTGTCATTTTTATAGAATTTTGTATTTAAAGTATTGTTTCACCATCTTTCCTTATATATTTTTATAGAATTTTGTATTTAAGGCATCATTTATAATTCCTATTTTTTTAATCATTTTATGGAAACCCTTTATGAATTACCTGTGTCATTTTTATAGAATTTTGTATTTAAGGCACTGTTTCACCATCCTTCCGTATATACTTTTTTTTATAGAATTTTCTATTTAAGGCATCATTTGTAATTCCTATTTTTTAATCATTTTATGGAAACCTTTTAATGAATTACATGTGTCATTTTTATAAAATTTTGTATTTAAGGCATTGTTTCACCATCCTTCCTAATATATTTTTATAGTTTTTTTTATTTATGGCATCATTTGTAATTCCTATTTTCTTTTTGAAGCATTTTATGAAAACCCTTTAATGAATTACATGTGTCATTTTTAGTATTTTGTATTTAAGGCATCATTTGTAATTCCTATTTTCTTTTTGAAGCATTTTATGGAAACCCTTTAATGAATTACATGTGTCATTTTTATAGAATTTTATATTTAAGGGATTGTTTCACCATCCTTTCTTATATATTTTATAGAATTTTATACTTAAGGCATCATTTGTAATTCCTATTTTTTTAAGCATTTTATGGAAACCCTTTAATGAATTACATGTGTTGTTGATACAAAAGTTGGATGATCCTTGCTAGACCCGAATTAGGCTTAATCGGGTTGGTTGGTTTCCGGCTCCTGCACCAAGTGAAATATCTTGTTGTGATCCTGCACACTAAAGAAACACGCGTTAGGCTTACCGTGGGAATGTATCCCACGATTAGACTCCGGCGTGAGAGTAAGTAATCGGTTCGGGTTTAAGAATCGGATGGGGGTTGAGAGTGTATAGAATGTAATACCTTTGTGGAACCCTTGGGGGTTCCTTATATAGGTAGTGAAACCCTAATGGGCTGTCACTGATGCTTTGGCCCCAAGCAAAAGATAAGTACCCTAATTAGCTTTATTGCTATCTTCTAATTATGGTGAGTGTATATCCTCTACTTTAGGGTAAATCCTAATCACAATACGATTATGATTCTGTCTAACCCTATACCGGTCGTGTCGGGCCGTGGGCCGCACACATGTATGCGGTCACTGTTCTTTCAAAGCCCATAAGCTCAAATGATATTAATCCAACCCATCAGTAACGGGCCGGATGCGGGTAGTACCCGTGAGCCGGGTTCATGACCCGGTTGGGGACTATACGTCATCATGTCCCCCCAGTCTAGTTGTTACAGCCGTAGGCGTAACCTCTAGACTATTCAATGTCCTGTAGACCATATTGTTGCAATTACGGCCGCACTCCAAAATAAGCCGACCGGGACAACTTTAATGAATGCATTAATGATAGTCAATAGTCGGACGCACGCCTGCAAAAGTGTACCAGAAAGGCCCACCCTTGAGCCACGTAAAACTGTCAAGAAGTGACCCGTGGGTCCCTTCTGACGTTTCAGAAGCGTCAGAAATCCCATCCGTTAGATGGGCGTAGTGGTTTACACGTGGCGAACATCCATGTTACCTTGTAAATCGATGCAACCCTATAAAAGGGTTGGTGTGTGCTACTGTGTACACACACAATTTATACCCTTTTCCGCCATTGTTATATTCGAGCTCATTCCTTTATACCTTCTCTTCTTATCCCACAGATTTTCTCCACCGTAGGTTAGATCATCACGCCTCTCTAATACTTTTTAGAAAACATGGTGAAGGATAACCCTATTATTACGGATGTCCTCAACGTGATGCCTGCGGAGAAATACATAGACTTTTTGTCTAAGTACTATATTCCTGAAAGCGTACATCCGACCTATCCTCCGAAGGGAAAGATAGGCGTGTATACGCGTCTATTTGACTCGGCTAACTACCGCATCCCCCTTTCTAGGTTCTTAGTAGATCTGCTTCTATACTATGACTTCCACATAACCTAACTTCACTGCATAGGGGCATGTAAGATCAACCAGTTTGAAATTACCTGTTATACATGTGAGGTAACCCCGACCGTGAATCTATTTAGGGTTTTTTACTCCCCCCCCCCCCCCAACTGGTGAGTGGGTGGCTATTGTTTCAGAAACGATCCGCGACCGCCCCCATGACTTATAAGAAACCCTTATATTCCATTAAGAATTGGTACGACCACTATTTTTTCATGGATGAGAAAGTATTCCCCACCCCATTCGTTCTCAAAACTAAGGTACCCGTCGACTATCCTCCCAAATCCAAGGACTATAGTAGTAAGGATTTGAAAATATTAGACACACACCGCACGGAATTCCATAGGGGTCTGTCGGAGCACTTCCTGTGCCTAGTATGTATCAGCCGCTATTACTATGGGAGGGAGGATTGATATCCGTGCTTTCTGACCGAGCGTAGGCAGGGTAGGTCTTCTATACTTTAGATGCGAACATGTCCTATAGTATTTGTGAAATTACTAATCCGTATATATGCAAATGTCCGAAGAGATGAAGCTATTTGGCTTATTACGCCAAGGCGATCCAAGCAAAGTTCCTCAAGGATCACGACCACGGAAAGAAGGTGAACCCCCCCTTACTAGAGGCCACCGTCAACTTGACCATCCCGCTGGAAGAAACAACTGAGCAGCGGTCGGACGAGGAGGAGCCCGTGATCCAGAAGTCCCCCTAGACTTCCATAATGAAGATGGTGAGGAGTTGCTGTTGGAGGATGTCGTACCGCACCAAGATGAAGAAGAAGAACTCACCAATCCAGCTAACAATCTCATTGGTGAAGAAGATGAAACAATACAGGATTCTGGATCCCCTCAGCCATCAGAGCCCAAATCTAGAAAGCGGAAAACCACCAGGAAGGTAGCGAAAAACCTGGAGGCTGGGGCAGGAGCACACAATGCTCCCCAAAGAAGCTAAGGAAGGACCTTCCGCAGTTCCAAGAGGGAAGCAGTGTCTCTACGGTCCAAGTCAACCCTTCACTGCATGTTGATGATCAAGTTTAGAAGGCAACCCCTGTGAATGCCGTTGCTCCTACTACCACGGAACACGTGACTGGCACTAGGTAAGTACCTATCAATACTCCACAAGATATAATCCACAAACAGAAACTAATAAGTGTGTTCTAATAACAGGGCGGACCCGTCGATAGTAGCACAGGAGATAGAGGTGGAAAGGGAACCCTCACCCGTGATATCTCTAAGACCTCCATCCCCTCCCGTAACTCATGAAGAGGAAACACGTCCTGAGGGACCTGACACCAACCTTCGCCCAACCTGGAACTTGTCCAGCTTAACAAGATTAGAGGCGGAGTCCGAGTGTAGAGAATTTATGGATCACATCACTCCTCCAGCGCTTCCACAAGACTTGGATGAACTCGAGCACGAGACGCTGCTGGAGCAGTTTGATGTATCCTCCGCGCACCAGGTAACAGTTGGTGCGGCCCTACGGCGCCGCCTGGAAAAAGCTTTGGCCAACATGAGCCGTGCTAATAGGAAGATTGATCGCCGAGAGGAACTGGTGGAAAAGCATGAGAAGACTATCACATCCCTGCAGGCAGCTTTAGTCGTAGCGGAATCAACAGTCAAGGAACAAGCCCACCATGCCAATGCACGCGAGGAACACATTGCTGAGCTGGAGGCCCTCCTAGCTGCATCAAATGAGAAGGTACACGCTTCTGTTGATACTCATTTGCTCATATAAGACCCATATCGTCTTGTAGTAATTTCAAGTATTATTTATAGGTATCCGTAGTCGAAGCCGCCACTAAAGCCGTGACAGTACAAGCCTTCACCATTGCTCAAGAACGTGATACGCTAAAGGACAAACTTACCCATGCGCAGACTATCATGGAAGAGTGAGCTGCGATAGCGGAGGGAGAACTGAACAGGATAGCAACAGACTGCGCCGAAGTGTTGTGCCCTCCCTTGTTTACAGCCATAGCCAGGCGTAGATGGTTGGTCGGCCAGGGAATGCGGCTTGCCGTGAGCAAGGTAACAGAGGCTCCTTACTTGATGCAGGCTTTTGCGGATGTTGTATCGGACGGCATTGACCGTGGTAGGCACGAGGGTTTGACCAAATATGCGGAGCTGATAAGAAAGAAGGAAGACATTAACCAACATGCCTACCACAACCCTCTTGTTGAAGAAAAGATGACCGCATCGATGGCCGCCCTTGGGGAAATCCAGCACCCATTCCTAGACGAGCTAGAGTCGCTGAAGGATGCTCCCAATGAGGTGATAATGTCCAAGCTCACATCCGATCCCATCCGACTGACCCTGCCCACCTACGACTCTGTTTCGAAGGTGATGAAAGGTGAGAAGCTGTTAGCCGAGGCGTTGTATGCTAACATGACCAGGGCACAGGGTGTAAAAGATGCTCGTGGTGAGGTCCTTCGCGCCTTGATTGCATAAGGGAAGAGAGAGATAGGAGAGTTCTTACCCCTGTGTAATTTACATTGTAAACATTTGTGCCTTTATTCGTCCGTGTATGTATACAGCTAGAACTGACAATATTGTTATAACTCGTTATGTTTATGTAAGTACGTGATGACCACGGTTACTTTGTGTTTTGAATTTGAAACTTGTGTATTTTCTTTAGATATCATGTATCTACATTGCATGACATGTCACGTCTTACCCAGAATACAACCAAGTCTATATTTTACTAGACGTGCGACGTGCGTCTTTACCATGCAAAGCACTACGCGAGCGTGGCCTATGGAAACTTATTACAACGTCTTGTAAAGAAGGTGTCTAGTAAGGATACATGATCCACGTCACTGGGGTTGCATCCCTCTTATGCGACAAGTTGAATTATTAGGTTCACTTAATCCTCTAACCCCGCCTGGAGGCGAATAGTACATGTACGGTTTTGAATGAATGCATGTGAATAAGAGATAGCACATTATTGAAATAACAACTAAATCTATACGATAATAATTTTCACACATAATTTAAAAGATATGACAATAATTTGCACAAGAACGAGTCGTGGAGCTAGCTAGGCACCACGACATTTTATTAGAACGTTTATGATTTTTGTTTTGACAAGAATGGGAAATCCTAAAAACAAATAGAGCCTAGAAAGCATGAAAAACAAAACAAAAGAGAATACATGGATCTTCATTGAAGCCAACTATAGCGAAGTGTCCATGCGGAGGCCGTAGCCTTTCAAAGATAGCACCTTTTAAGATTGCAGATATTCCATGTGCGTTCTAGGTCGCGACCATCCATGTCATGCAACTTGTACGCGCCCCGTCCTAAGGCTTTCGTAACCTCATACGGACCTTCCACTTGGGGCCCCAGCTTTCCTGTATTCTCCGCTCGACTTGCCTCGTTGGCACGATAAACAAAATCTCCCGGTCGAAAGGAGACACCTTTAACCTTGGCGTAATAATAAGCCTTCATCCGTGCCTTAGACTTGGCCTCTTTGATAGACGCTATTTCTCTTTTTTCCTCCAATAAGTCAAGATTAATCCGGAGTTGCTCGTCATTCGTGACAACATTAACCTCCGTTGTGTGGATGGTCGGCATTCCAATTTCTGCTGGTATAACAGCTTCAGTCCCGTAGGCCAGCGCAAATGGAGTGTCCCCATTGGCTGTTTTAATCATAGTCATATGTGCCCATAGAACATGTGGCAAATCATCTACCCATTTGGCACTTCGTTTATCCAAGCGTGCCTTGATGCCTTTACCTAAGCTTCTATTCGCTCGTTCCACAAGACCATTTGTCTGCGGGTGCTTAACAGATGTGAAGCACCGCGTGATATTCAATGCTGCGCACCAGTCCTTGAATGGATTATCCATGAACTGCTTCCCATTGTCCGAGATGATTTCTCCTGACAAGCCAAAACGGCACATGATGTTTTCCCAAACAAACTTTTTAAACTGCTTGCCTGTAATGGATTTAACCGCTTTAGCTTCTATCCATCGTGTAAAGTAGTCCATTGTGACGATCAAGAACTTAACTCCTCCTGCAGCCACGGGAAAAGGTCCTGCAATGTCAATCCCCCACTTATAGAATGGCCATGGGGATGTAATGGGTGTCAGCTCCTGCTGCGGGTGTCGCGGTACTGGTCTGTGCACTTGGCAGTCACTGCACTTACGAATCATGTCGCGTGCATCCCTATGCATAGTAGGCCAATAATATCCTGTGCGTAGAGCTCGTGCCACTACAGATCGGGGACCTACGTGCATGCCGCATGACCCTTCATGTATCTCACTGATCACATAAGTAGCCTGGCGCGGCCCAACACACCGCAACCACGACTGTAGGAAAGAGCGCTTGTAAAGAATACCTTCTCGAAGCTCAAAGTGCTGCGACTTCCTTCTGATACGCCGTGCCGCCTTTTCCTCATCCGGGAGGGTTTCATCAGTTAGATAGCTGACGATCAGGGTCATCCATGTAGGTCCATCTTCCTCAACTATAGCTGCGACTTCCCCTTCCGTTATAGATTTTTTTAGTATTTCTACCAAGACTTGCTTGGATAAGTGGGCAAAACTTGTAGACGCTATCTTGCTAAGAGCGTCCGCCTTCATGTTTTCACCTCTTGGTACCTGTTTGATAGAAAACTTGTTGAAAGTAGCTATGAGTGACTTGACTTTCTCCAAGTATCGAACCATGTTATCCTCCTTGGCTATATAACCTCCTAGAATGTGGTTCGCGACAAGCCGTGAGTCCACGTAAGCCTCAAGGTTGCGGACTCCCATTCTAGCGGCGATTTTTAAACCCGCAATCAACGCTTCATATTCTGCCTCATTATTAGTGGTTGTGAATTCAAAACGCAGAGCGTAGGTAAACTCCATTCCTTCTGGATTCGTAAGGATGAGGCCAGCTCCTGACCCGTTCGTGTATGAGGATCCGTCAGTAAACAAGACCCATGGATCTACGGGAGTTTCCTCTTGTTTTACGACTGGTCCGTCCTCATCTGGCTTCTCTATTAAGAAATCTGCCAAGATTTGGCCTTTGACCACTGTCCTTGGTCTATAAGAGATGTTATGCTCTCCTAACAGAATGCTCCACTTCTGTAGCCTATCGGCCACGGCTGGTCTGGAGATGATTTGTTTTATTGGTTGATCAATAATAACCACAATTGGGTGCGCTTGAAAGTACCGGCGTAACCGTTTTGTGGCGAATACTAATGCCAAAACCAATTTCTCCATAGAGGAATAAGTCAACTCCAGCCCTTGTAGTGTTCTACTTATGAAGTAGACCGGAGTTTGGACTGTGTCCCTATCCGTCATAATTACCGCACTTATTGCTCCATGTGTAGCCGACAGATACATGATGAGCTCTTCCTTAGGTCGGGGTGCCACTAGCATGGGAAGAGCTGCGAGGTGTTGTTTAAGCTGACCAAAAGCTTCCTCGGCTTCCTTTGTCCAACGGAAATCTCCCTTCTTGATGCACTTCTTGAGTGTTTTAAATAGGGGGAGTGACTTCTCCACGGACTTCGACAAGAACCTGTTTAGCCCGGCCAGCTTTCCATTTAATGATTGTACCTCCTTTCGCGTCTGAGGAGACGGTAACTGTATTACCGCGTCCGTCTTTTCTGGGCAAGGTTTGATCCCATTTGGATCGATCATGTATCCAAGGAACATCCCTTCAGTTGCCCCAAACGTGTATTTTTTTTGATTCAGTTTCATATTAATCCTCCTCAATGTGTCAAACGTCTCTTGGACGTCACGGAGAAGTGCCTCCTCCGTATGAGTTTTGATGACTAGATCGTCAACGTAGACCTCAAGGTTGCGGCCTATCTATGAGTCGAAGGCTTTATCAACAAGTTGCTGATATGTTGCCCCGACGTTCTTTATTCCGAATGACATTTTTGTATAACAGTATACGCCCTGACTAGTATGAAACGTCGTCTTCTCCGTGTCTTCTTCTGCCATCTGGATCTGGTGGTATCCTTTGTATGCGTCTAAGAAGCACTTAAAGGGATATCTACATAGGGATTCCACCTTTCAATCGATCTCTGGTAACGGATAGCAGTCCTGTGGACAGGCTTTGTTCAGGTCCGTGAAGTCCACACACATGCGCCAGCTCCCGTCATGCTTCTTGACCATGCCCGAGTTGGATAACCACTCGTGGTAGTATACCTCGCGCATAATTCATGCATCCACTAATTTCCATACTTCATCCAGTATTACCTGGCTGCGTTCTGGTGCTTGACCATGCTTCTTTTGCTTAACGGGAGGATATCCTTGGCGGATTTGGAGTTTATGTTCTGCTATCGCACGCGGCACACCCGTCATATGCTTGGGCTCCCATGCGAATACATCCAAGTTTGCTTTCAGAAGAGAGCACATGGCCCTCTTGCCGCTATCCGATAGCGTTCCTCCTATAGACACCTCTTGTTCCAAGTAATCGGGATGGATTGCCACCTTCTAGTTGGGGGGGTGGTGATCCTTCCTTGGCGGGGACCGGTAGGACTGGTGTTGCCACGACATGACATTCGGATGCTGGCATGATTAAGTTATAGATGGTGACAATTCCTCCTTATATAGGGAATTTAATCATTCCATGAGCTGTGGAGGGTACTGCTCGTATGGCCAGGATACCTGGTCTTCCTATTATCCCATTGTATTGAGAGTGTGAGCGTACACCATAAAGTTCATCCACGCCGTGGTGGAATGTTCTTCATTCCTAATGGTTACTAGCAGACGCAGCTGTCCTATTGGCCAGATGGTGTCTCCACTAAATCCGATGAGCGGCGACGTGGCCGGTACTAATTGGCTTCTTATTTCTGGTCATAGCTACGAAACAGTGTTCGTATAGTACTTCCGCCGATGACCCTCCATCCACATACATACGGTGAACATTGTGTGTTCCAATGCTTACCTCAATCGTGAGAGGTGCATCGGTCACGTCGCTTGCCGTAATGGGAGGGAATGAGATATCTCTGCCTCGTGAAAATTTTTGACTAATTTTCTTCTTTGTACGGCGTTGCTAGGATTGGATCATGTATATGGTCGAAGGTTTGTCCTTTTGGGGATCCTTCTTATTCTGCTTCTTGTTATCCTTTCCGTCCTTCCAATCCTTGACCAAATGTTTGAGTTTGCCTGATTTGATTAGTGACTCAATGTGCTTCTTGAGCTGGATACATTCCTCCGTGCCGTGACCCTTGTCGTTGTGGATTTCGCAGAAGCGATTTCCTTGACGACAGTCCACCGGAGTCGTCATTGGGGGAGGTCTCGGGAAGTTGGCCCCTTCGGTCAGCAGGATCTCCCGGTAGGACATATTTAAGGGGGTGAACTTGTCCTCCAACCGTCCTCCTTTGTTTTGGCTCTTGTAGTCCGAGCTCCTTCCACTGCCTTGGTTGTTTTCACCACCCGACTGTCTCCTGGACTGGTCGTTTGATCGATAGTTGTTTCCCTTTGTAGGATAGGTCGCGGCTACCGCAGTTTCTCCTTCTATAAAGTTCCTGACTCTTTCCATGAGGTCGTCATACCTCTTTGGTCGGTTGTCTTGAGGCGCCTAATTAATTCCCTGTCTGTTATGGCATGCATGTAATCGGAAATTTTTAGGAGTTCCAGCATTGTCTTTGTGCGCGTGCACTCGTCATTGAAGCGTTCGGTGAAGGCCTCCGTAGATTCTCCAGGCCGTTGCTTGACGGTCGCCAGTGAGACCGGGTCCCTATTATACTTCTTTCGCTGAGTATAATTGTTCTTGAACGCAGTACGTAGTTCCGTGAAGCTAGCAATGCTTCGGGGAGGAAGTCCCTCAAACCAATCACGGGCATTGCCGATCAAGGTTGAATTGAACATCTGGCACCATATAGGCATGGGCCATCGTTCGATTTTCGCCTGCGTGTCAAATATCTTTAGGTGATCATCCGGATCACCAGACCCATCATAGGTCTTGACTCACGCTGGCATGCGACGCTTTTTATCCTCAGAGTAATTCCGTATGCGGAGAGTAAAATGATCTTCCCTGGGATCACACCATGGACGGGTGAGATTAGGATCACACCATAGGCGGGAGAGATCTTCCTCTTACGGCTCACGATAATAGGGGCCACCGTAGTACCCATCATCGTCTGACGGCAGTGGAGGAGTACGCCTAGGTCGGCGACGCTTAGGTGGATGGTCATCCGAATCCTCTCCTGAAGGATCGGGGGAAGGGGGCGGTGCCCCACTCCGTGGCTGAGGATTGCTCTTGTGAGAAGAGCTAGGAGCCTTCTTCCCGGTATTCATCATATCCCACACGCTTGTGCGGCGATTAGTTCTGGTTAACTCTAGATCTGGTCGTTCGGCTGAATCATCGACCTATCTCCCTCTTCACGAGATTGTAGTAGTTCCTGCATGACACGATCCCCTATACGTTCGAACACATTCCTGGGTTGAGGGGTTTCCTCAAAGAGGTTTCGTTCCTGGGGTCGTGCCCTCTTCTTCTTTGAGTCTGAGGAGAGGTGTCGGGTCCGGCTCTACCAAAGTTGAGCCTAGATTAGAGGTTGCTCCCTAGGTTCAACCTGGACGCGATTCCCGGGACGATCCTCTCAAAGTTCTGTGTGAGAACTCGAGTGAGGTCTTCCTCACTAAGTGGTTCAACTTCTACTTCTTCTTCAGTCGATGGCATGCGCGGTTCCTTGTTAGGGGGCTTAGGCGCACTCCCTGGATCAGGGTTGTCCAAGGTCGAGGTTAGTGGTGGGGTGATAGCGGACGTGCCTACTCCACCCATGGACTGAAAAACGCTCCGGTTATTCGGTCCCACCTGTTTGGTTGCCGGGGGACTGAGTGGGGATGAGTATCCTGTCCCCTGTGGACTTCTGATTCGCAGGATTCGTGTTCCTGGGGGTTTCCTTGTGGATGTCCTTTCGTCATTGAGAGAGATTGAGATGAGATTTGCTCTAGCTTAGTGAATTTTTCCCACGGATGGTGCCAAATTGTTGATACAAAAGTTGGATGATCCTTGCTAGACCCGAATTAGGCTTAATTCGGGTTGGTTGGGTTCCGGCTCTTGCACCAAGTGAAATATCTTGTTGGGATCCTACACACTGAAGCAACACGCGTTAGGCTTACTGTGGGAATGTATCCCACTATTAGAATCCAGCGTGAGAGTAAGTAATCGGTTAGGGTTTAAGAATCTGATGGGGGTTGAGAGTGTATAGAATGTAATACCTTTGTGGAACCCTTGGGGGTTCCTTATATAGGCAGTGAAACCCTAATGGGCTGTCACTGATGCTTCGGCCCCAAGCAAAGGATAAGTACCATAATTAGCTTGATTGCTATCTTCTAATTATGGTGAGTGTATATCCTCTACTTTAGGGTAAATCCTAATCACAATATGATTATGATTCTGTCTAACCCTATAACGGTCCGTGCCGGGCCGTGGGCCGCACACATGTATGCGGTCACTGTTCTTTCGAAGCCCATAAGCTCAAATGATATTAATCCAACCCATCAGTAACGGCCGGATGCGGGTAGTACCCGTGAGCCGGGTTCATGACCCGGTTGGGGACTATACGTCATCATGTGTCATTTTTATAGAATTTTTTTATTTAAGGTATTGTTTCACCATCCTTCCTATATAAGGTTTTTTGATATATATATATATAT